>CAUYRH010037767.1:0-30282 GCA_963574655.1 Perodicticus potto | reverse complement strand
GTGGCTTGGCGCCTGTGGCTCAGCGGGCTAAGGCGCCAGCCACGTATACCTGAGCTGGCGGGTTTGAATCCAGCCTGGGCCCGCCAAACAACAATGACAGCTGAAACCAAAAAATGGCCAGGCGTTGTGGCGGGCGCCTCTAGTCCCAGCTACTTGGGAGGCGGAGGCAGGAGACTCGCTTGAGCCCAGGAATTGGAGGTTGCTGTGAGTTGTGATGCCACAGCACTCTATCCAGGGGGACAGCTTGAGGCTCTGTCTCAAAAAAAAAAAAGAAAGAAAACATAAACTTACTCTCAGAGCTTAAAAAAAGTTAAGTTTTAAGGATGACGTTGAATTTAAGGATGCAGCTTGGTTCTGGTGCAGCCAGGCGGAGCATCCTCCCCTAGAAGGCGCAGGAGCAGGCCGGTGCGCGCATTCCGGCGAATTTTGAGCCGCGCCGGCCGCCGTCCGCAGTCACGTGCCGGCCTCTGAGGCCGCGTTGATTACTGGGGGCGACTCCGCCGGGCGCCGGCCAGGAAGGGAGGCGGCCGCCGCGGCATTCTTAAAGGGACCTGCGAGACGGCGACGGGTGCCGACGGCCGGAAGGAAAATGGTGAGTTCTCCCTGGGAGGCCGGAGGCTGGAAGCCGGGCCAGCAGCCATTCAGCCGGCCGTCCTTGCTTTCCGGAGCTGGCCGCGGCGGGCGGCGCCCGGCTGCGGGCAGCGGCCCCGGCTAGACTCGGCCGCCGCCGCGCGGGGAGGCGGCCCCTCCGCCAGGCCCGGGGGCGACCGCCGCGTGGGCGCGGGCCGGCGTGCGGCCGCGGCGGGGCGCGGGGAGCGGCTCCCGAGCTGCAGGGGGGAGCGGCGGGGCCGCGGGAGCGCCCGAGCCCGGCTGCGCCGCCAGGCCGGGGCCAGGCCTGAGGGCGGCGGGCCTCCAACCTCGGCCTCGCCTTCGTTTCTGTCTTTTCGTCTTTTTCTGCTCCTTCTCCAGCTTTCCCCTGAGGATTTCTTCTTCTCCTTGCTTTTTTTGCCGTCGGAAACCTTTCGATTTAAAGTCTTTAAGTAATTGTCGTAAGCTTTAGTTTTGCTGGGTGTGGGAGCGTTGGCTTTCATTCTTGTATGGAATGGACCCAAGGATAAAAATAAAACGTACAGTTAAATCAGTTCCCATCCAGGATCTCCTGGATACGTCCCGTCATCTTTTAAAATAAGTTTTAATTTCGTTAGAAACAACAGCAAAAAAACGGTGACTGCCCCCAGCCCACTTCCATCGAACAGATTTTTCGTGGTCACTAAATCCAGTGGTCTCTTTTCAGTTTTTATGTTTTCTGACCTTTCAGCTGCTTTCCAGGGTGTTGAATCTCTCTCCTTTTTGGAGCATTCTCTTCCCTTAATTCTTCCCGCTTGGCTTCTGGACACAGAGCTCTTGGTTTTCTTCCTGCTTCTCCTGTTGGTCCATCTGTTTGTTTGCCTTGCAGGTTATTCCCCATTCCGACGACAGTACACGTAGGAGTCCCTTATTGCATCCTAATCCTTCATTTTCCATTCTGTATTCTCATCTACATTCATGAATTCAGTTAACACCTGTATTCAGATGACTTGTGAATTTGTAGCTGAAACCTTGCTTCTGCAATCCAGTTCAGATCTATATGTTGCACTGTTTAGTTAACATTGCCCTGAGAAACCTTTCCCCTCTTGGGTGCCTCACAGCCCCCTCCATTTGTCCAAAGTAGAACTCATGCTCTTTCCCCTTAAACGTGACCTTCTCTCCATGTTTGTAACTTTGTGACAGTTTGTGCCATTCAGCCTGTTATACCAGCCAGGAGCCTAATTGTCATCTTGTTAACTCTGTTTTTTTTTCTTTATCCATCCTCCAGCCCCTGCAGTGTGCAGTCTGTCACCAGCTTTGTAGTGGTTACAAAAGTGGTTACAAAGTCACTACCTATGTGACTTTGGAAAACATATTTAACTTTCCTACGCTTAGTTTCTTGCAGAATAGTTATAATAAAAGTACCCATCTCATGGGATTGGTTGGAGCATGAAGGTAAATCCATGGGAGGACATAACTGTTTGATGCATGTGTTCTGTTAGCACTGTTCACATACTTCTCTTTATCCTCATCACCATGCTTTCTCAGCTACTTTTTCATCTCTCATCTGTACTCGTCTTGTATTCATCCTGCCTTTCTGTCTTGTTACCTGCACATCACAGCAAATGTGATCTTTTGTAAACATGTCATGTTTCCCTTCCCCTCCTTGCCTAAAACACCTTTGTGGCTTCCCTTTGTTCATAGGATAGAAACCGAAATACTCTTTCCTTGATATCCTGAGGTAATTAATACCAAGGGCCTGTACCAGGGAGATTCCAAGCAATTGGTTCCAGGATCCTGCATGGTTAGCAAAATACACAGTTGCTCTAGTCCCTTATATAAAATGGAATAGTATTTCCATATAACCAAGCACATTCTCCAGTACACTTTAAATCATCTGCAGAGTACTTACAATACCTAAACACAATGTAAATACCGTGTGATTTACTGTGTGTAAATAGTTACACTGGCCCCAGAGTTTGAGGTTGCTGTGAGCTGTGACACTACGGCACCCTACCCAGGGCGACGGCTTGAGACGCTGTCTCAAAAAAAAAAAAAAGTTACACTGTGTTGGTTTTTAGTTTGTATTGCTTTCTCTTCTATTGGTTCCCCACCACTACCACCATCTGTCTCCCTCTGTCATCTGGCTAGAGAGCTCTGGAGTCACAGCTCACAGCAACCTCAGACCTTTGGGCTTAAGCGATCCTCCTGCCTCAGGCTCCTGAGTAGCTGGGACTATAGGTGCCCACCACAAGGCCCAGCTAATTTTTCCATTTTTAGTAGAGATGGTTCTTGCTTTTGCTCAGGCTGATCAACTCCTGTGCTCAGGTGATCCACCTAGCTTGGCCTCCCAGAGTGCTAGGATTACAGTTCATCGTACCTGGTCCCCCAGATATTTTCTGTCCTCTGTTGGTTGAATCCACTGATGCAGAACAGAGTGATATGGAGAGCCAACCGTGAGCACTGGGCCCTGTGTGGTCCAACCCGTTGTCTGCACTTGAGTCACGTTGGCCTTTCATCATCCTGCATGTGCCTTGCTCACTTTAATCAGAAGGGCTCTGGACGGGTTCTTCAGATGCTGTTTCAGGGAAGCCTTCTGTAACCTTGTTCTTCACCAGTCACGATGAAGGGTTCATAGTGTATCCTTCCTTTCTAGCCCTCTCATAGGTATAGTCGGTGTATTGTAGCCTGATTACTTTGATGCAGGTCTGTTTTCTACTAAATTGATGTAAGCTTCCCCAGGACAGGGACCATATCTCTCACTGACTTTTTTTTTTGTAGAGACAGAGTCTCATTTTATCACCCTCAGTAGAGTGTTGTGGTGTCACACAGTTTACAGCAACCTCCAATTCCTGGGCTTAGGCAATTCTCTTGCCTCAGCCTCCTGAGTAGCTGGGGCTACAGGCACCTGCCACAATGGCTATTTGTTTGTTGCAATTTGGCTGGGGCCAGGTTTGAACCTGCCACCCTTGGTATATGGGGCCGGTGCCCTACTCCCTGAACCACAGGTGCTGCCCCATATCAGTCACTTATTTTTTATGTTGATTGTGTTCCTAGCCCTTAGCATGATGCTGGCACTCATTAAATGTTTGTTGTGTGGATAAACCAATCAACCAATACTTGAGCTTGACACTGCACTGTACTTTGTGTGACATTTACCATAGTGAGTTGTTTTTATGCTCATGCCTGAGTGCTGTTGACTGTAAGCAATTAGTTGACTGAGCCTGAGTCCTTTATTGAGTTGTTTCTATGCTCATGCTTGAGTGCTGCTGACTGTGAGCTATTAGAGGTGGCTGAGCCTGAGTCCTTTATTGAGTTGTTTCTATGCTCATGCTTGAGTCCTGCTGACTGATCAATTAGAGGTGGCTGAGCCTGAGTCCTTTATTGAGTTGTTTCTATACTCATGCTTGAGTGCTGCTGACTGTGAGCTATTAGAGGTGGCTGAGCCTGAGTCCTTTATTGAGTTGTTTCTGTGCTCATGCTTGAGTCCTGCTGACTGATCAATTAGAGGTGGCTGAGCCTGAGTCCTTTCTTGAGTTTTTATGCTTGCGCTTGAGTGCTGCTGACTGTAAGCAATTAGTTGGCTGAGCCTGAGTCCTTTCTCTTGTAGAAGGGAATTTTTGGCCTTATTGTGGTATATCACAGCATATTTTTTGCTTGGTTTCTGCTTCTTACAACGTGAAGCTTATGCAAGCAGCTGTATCAGAACTGGAAGATAAGACTTTCATGGTAAATAGTCTTTTCCTAAACAAAAATTTAAAATACTTGTTTTGCTAACGGGTGAAGTCAGATTGGCTGCATGTTCATAGTTGAAGTACAATACTATTCTTTACTTCTATGTGTGATTTAAGTTTTACTGGTATCAAAAAAAGGGAAAGAAAGATTTTTATGTGCTTGCTTGCAGTAATACATTGTACCACTAAAAGAAGAATGCTTTTGATCATTTCCTTGCCAGATTTATGGGGGAGGTTCTATAACATTTCTTGCTAATCTCTTAAAGATTCTTTTCGTTTTTATGTATTTTATCTGGTTTTGCTTTTGTACATTCTTTCATTTCCCTTTTTTGATGTGTAATTGTCTATGTAATGGGTACATGTGATACTCTGATGCATGCATAGTGTATAATGATCAAATCGGGAATTAGACTAGGTCTCGAAATGTGTTATTTCTTTTTGTTGAGAACACAAATTGTCTAGCTGTTTTGAAATTTACATTAAATGATTATTAACTGTAGTCCCCATACTGTGCTATTGAACGGTAGAACTCAGTCCCTTCTAACTGTATTTTTATACCATTTCACCAGCCTGTCTCCGTTGGCCCACCCCCTGTAGCTCTTACTCTGCTCTGTCTTTACGAGACCAACCTCTTTGGCGCCCACATGTGAATGGAGCACATGCTATTGATCTTCTTGTGCCCAGCTTATTTCACATTAACACAGTGGCTTCCGTTTTGATCCATGTTGCTGTAAGTGACAGGATTTCATTCTTTTTTATGTCTGAATAATATTCATTGTGTGTGTGTATCATGTTTTATCTTTTCATGGTTTTCCCAAGTCTTGATTGTTGTGAACTGCACTCCATAAATATAGGAGTGCAGGTACCTCTTCATATACTGATTACCCTCCTTTTTTGTCCTGAGGTATACTCAGCAGTGAGATTGCTAGATCATGTGGTAAATCTGTTTTTAGTTTTTGGGTTTTTTTTTTGTAGAGACAGAGTCTCACTTTATCGCCCTGGATAGAGTGCCGTGGCGTCACACAGCTCACCGCAACCTCCAACTCCTGGGCTTAAAGAGATTCTCTTGCCTCAGCCTCCCGAGTAGCTGGGACTACAGGTGCCCACCACAATGCCCGGCTATTTTTCTGTTTTTGTAGTTCGGCCAAGGCCGGGTTTGAACCCGTCACCTTCGGTATATGGGACCGGCGCCCTACTCCCTGAGCCATAGGCGCCACCCTTGTTTTTACTTTTTGAGGTACCCCCATACTATTTGCCTTAGTGGCTGTCCTAAATTACATTTCCCATCAACAGTGTACAAGTGTTCCCCTTTCTCTGCATCCTGGCCCGCATCTGTTATTTTTTCTTTTCTTTTTTCTTTTTTACTTTTTTGAGAATCTCCATCTGTCACCATGGGTAGAGTGGCAGCGTAGCTCACAACAACCTCAAACTCTTAGACTTAAGTCATCCTTTTGCCTCAGTTTCCCCAGTAACTGAGACTACAGGAACCTGCCATAATGCCCTCCTGATGTTTCTGTTTTTAGTAGAGATGGGTCTTATGCTTGCTCAGGCCAGTCTCCAACTCCTGAGCTTAGGGAATCTACCTGCCTCGGCCTCCAAGAGTGCTGGGATTACAGGTGTGAGCCACTGCAGAGCCTAATTTTTCTTTCTGATAATAGCTGTTTTAACTGGGATGAGATTATATCACAGTGTGGTTTTAATTTGTATTTCTCTGATGATTAGTGATGTTGAACATTGTCTCACGTGAGTATACCTGCATTTGTATGTCTTCTTTTGAGAAATATCTATTCAGGTATTTGCCCATTTTTAAATTGGTTTGTTTGTTACTGTTGAATTGTTTGGTTTCTTATATAAGGATGCCAAAAATACATACATACATACATATGCACACACACATATTTTAGGAAAAGAAAAAACTGTATTAGATTTGTAATACTCAAGTCATGTTTGACTTCTGCAATTATAAAAGGTACTCAATGTGCCTTGTATTCATTTTGTGTTATTGGTATATAGTGAATATTACAATTTTAGTAGTTTTTTTTTTTTTCCCTTAAATTGTGTGTACACTTTTTGGTCTTCTGTCTATCCTGGTTATTGACCCTGTTGGATGGGTACTTTGCATATATTTTCTCCCCTTCTGTATGTTTTCTCTTTGCTCAATTGATTGTTTCCTGTGTTTTGCAGAAGTTCTTTTTAGCTTGTTGTGATCCCATTTGTCTATTTTTATTTTTATCTTTTTGAGGTCTCACCCCAAAAAGTCTTTATTTTATTTTTTTATTTTTTATTTTTAGACAGAGTCTCACTATGTGTCCTGCTGTGGCATCACAGCTCACAGCAACCTCAAACTCTTGGGCATAAGTGATTCACTTGCCTCGGCCTCCCAAATAACTGGGACAATAGACACCCGGCTATTTTTTGTTGTTGTTGTCGTTATTTAGCTGGGCTGGGTTTGAATCCGCCAGCCTCGGTGTATGTGGCCAGTGCCCTATCTACTGAGATAATGGGTGCTGTCCCTCACCCCCCCAAAAAAATCTTTGCCCAGACCCAGACCTGCATCCTGAAGTGCTTCCTTCTGGTAGTTTCAATTGTTAATACATTCTGCATTGATTTTTGTATGTGGTGATTAGGAGTCAGATGTCTGTCTTCTGCATGTGGATATCCAGGTTTCCCAGCATCATTTATTGAGTGCGTCCTTTCTCCAATATATGCTTTTGGCACTCTTGTTGAAAATGACTTAGCTGTAAATAGGTGGATTTACTTTGGGGTTCTCTGCTCTGTTCCGTTGTTTTTGTGCCTGTTTTTATGCCAGTGTCATGTTGTCTTGGTTACTATTGCTTTATAATACATTTGGAAGTTGTGAGATGTCTCCAGCTATGTTCTTTTTACTTCGGATTGTTTTGGTTATTTGGGGTCTTTTGTAGTTCTATTTAAATTTTAGGATTTTTTTTTCTATTTTTTTTCTTTTTCTTCTTAGAGACAGTCTCACTTTGTTGCCCTCAGTAGAGTGCTGTGATGTCACAGCTCACAGCAACCTCTAGCTCTTGGGCTTAGGCAATTCTCTTGCCTCAGCCTCCCGAGTACCTGGGACTACAGATGCCCTTCACAACACACAGCTATTTTATTGTTGCAGTTTGTTCGGAACTGGGTTCAAACCCAGTATATGGGGCCAGCGCCCCACTCACTGAGCCACATGCGCCACCCTTTCTGTTTTTCTGTTTCGATAGAGATTGTATTGAATCTGCAGCTCACTTTGGACAGTTTAATGATATTAAGTCTTCTAATTCATAAGCATGGGATCTTTTCACTTTTTGAGATTTGTCTTTAAACTCTTTTAACAGCATTTTATAGTTTTCATTGTAGAGATCTTTATTTATTTTTGTAGCTATTATAAATGAAACTATTTTCTTGATTTCTATTTTGGATTGTTTAGTGTTAGTGTGTAACACACATATAAATGTGACTTTTTTCTTTTCTTTGATGACAGAGTCTCTCACTTTGTTACCCTTTGTAGAATGCCATGGTGTCATGGCTCACAACAGCCTCAAATTCTTGGGCTCAAGTGATTCTCTTGCCTCAGCCTCCCCAGTAGCTGGGACTCCAGGCGCCCGCTACAATGCCTGGTCATTTTAGGGATGGGGTCTCCTTCTTGCTCAGGCTGGTCTTGAACTCCAGGGCTCAAGCAGTTCTTCCCAGAGTACTAGGATTACAGGCATGAGCCTCCGCACCCGGCCTTATGTTACTGACTTTTTATTTTTTATTTTCTTTTTTCTTTTGTCTTTTTTGCTTCATCAGCTGAAACAGTAGAAGGTATGATTTATTGTATACTGGTTACACTCGGCCACAAGCGAGAACAGAACGAGTCCAGGATGTCGGGTCCAGGGCAAGGGACCAATAGGACTGTTTTGGTGTGAGCAAGATGGGTCTCTTAGGGGTGGGCTTGGGGAGTGGATGGCAGTGAGGTCTTAGATCCGCTGGGAGCAAGTTCCAGACAGTAGCATGCAGTCCAGCAGCTTATACTAACCTCCTTAGCCTCTGGCCTCCCATGTTCCTTCTCTTGTGGCCTTCACGAGTGCACAACCAGCCGGTTTACTTGGACCTCTGCCTCATCTTTCTCCTTTTGCACTTCGGCCTGCACATTCGCTTCTTCCTCCACTTGGCTCTCATGGTGCGGAGGTTTCTAGAAAGATGGCACTAAGGCCGAGTCGCTACGACCTTTTTTTTTTTTGTAGAGACAGGGTCTCACTCTATTGCCCTCAGTAGAGTGCTGTGGAGTCACAGCTCACAGCAACCTCCAGCTTTTGGGCTTAGGCGATTTTCTTGCCTCAGCCTCCCAAGTAGCTGGGACTTTTGATGCAGTTTGGCCGGAGCTGGGTTTGAACCCGCCACCCGCGGTATATGGGGCCGGGACCCTACTCGCTGAGCCACAGGCGCCGCCCGCTACTGACTTTTTAATTTTGATTTTGTTTTCTCCAACTTTACTGAATTCCTTATCTGTTCTAAAAGTACTTTGGTAGAGTCTTCAGGGGTTTTTTAAGTATGAGATCATATTGTTGGTGAACAAAGATGGCTTGACTAATTCCTTCTAATTTGGATGCCTTTTATTTATTTCTTTTCCCTAATTGCTCTGGGTAGGACCTGCTAGTTCTGTGCTGAGTAGGAGTAAAAGTGGGCGGCATCCTTGTCTTTTTCAGTTCTTAAAGGAGGGGATTTCAACTTTTCCCATTCAAAATGATGTTAGCTGTGGGTTTGTCGTATATGGCCTTTATTGTTTTGAGATGTGTTATTTCTATACCCAGTTTGTTGAGGGTTTTATCATGAAGGGATGTTGAATTTTACTGAATGCTTTTTCAGCATCTGTTGAAATGATCATATGATTTTTGTTCCTGATTCTGTTCACATGATATTCCATGAATTGATTTGCACATATTAAACCATCCTTGCATCTCTGCGATGAGTCTCAGTTGGTCGTGCTGAATAGTCTTTTTGCTGTGTATTTTGCTGAGGGCGTTTACACCTGTGCTCATCAGTGACACTGGCCTGTGGTTTTCTTCCTTGGTTGCATCCTTGTCTGGTTTGGCATCAGGGGAATGCTGGCCTTGTTTAGTAGCCTTTCCTCCCCTTCAGTTTTTTTTGGCAGAGTTTGAGTAGAATTGGGGTTAGTTATTCTTTAGATGTTTGGTAGAATTCAGCAGTGAAGCTGTCAGGCTTTTATTTGGGCTTTTCTTTGACAGACTCACTACTATTTCTCTTTAGTTATTGATCTGTTCCAATTTTCTCTTCATGGTTCAATCTTGGCAGGATGTATATGTCTAAAAATTCATTCATTGCTTCTGGGTGATTGGCGTATAGTTGTTCATAATCGTTTCTAAAGCTCCTTTGTATTTCTGTTATGTCTCCTTATCTCTGATTTTATTTAGTATATTCTTTTATATCTCCTTAGCCATTTAATTAAGTTAAAAAGGTCATTGGTCTTTACTCTTATGGTTTATTATTTATACTTTTGTTATTTGTATTGGGCTTTTTACCCCCACAATTGTGAGACCCCAAAATGAACCAAGTTTTTGGTAATCGCAAGTGCAATAAGATCACTTTTGTATTTTTCCTGCACTGTATGAAAATACACTACTTGCCTTTTTTTCTTAACAGTGCAGGGTGATCCTGGACTTTTCCCATATTCTTCCCTACTCTCCACTTCTGAGGAAATTGTTATGTGTCTAGTTTTTGAGACATTCATTAGTCACAGGACAGCTAAAATTTACCTTGCACGTGTAAGATGAACAAGTGTTTATGACTGAACAGTTTAGATCCCAAGGTTAGTAATTTTTAAAGTTCTCTTAAGTGTTCATGTGGGTTTTTTAAAATGCTTTCATTTAATTGACATTTGGTGAATGTCACTTTATCCTCTTTAAAGGTATTAAGTTTTATAACTTTAACATGTACATATATTGAAGTCATGGTATTTTATATGTGATTTTTTTTTCTTCTTTTATAGAGTGAGTCTTTGGTGGTTTGTGATGTTGCTGAAGATTTAGTGGAAAAGCTGAGAAAATTTCGTTTTCGCAAAGAAACGAACAATGCTGCCATTATAAGTAAGCTGAAAGTGATTGCCTCAAAGTTACGTGGTCTTAGTTTGCTTTTTCTTATTTACATTGAATAAACTGAACATTGTTGTGCATAGACCTTTAGAAAGTTATGTTGCCTTTTTAGTTTTACACTCCTCCCCCAAAGATCATTTTTCAAAATAAGTAACAGCTAATTCTAGTGTCACAGAACAGAGCTGTAGTGTCCTCCTGTCTCCCCATGGTTCTCTCAGTCCCCTGCACAGTTCTAGATTTTCTTGGTCCCCTGGGGAATGAGGATTCCCATTTGTGGTCACCTATTCAACTCTGTCCTTCCTGGGGGACTTAAAAATAGCCTGGCTGTTCATCCTCAACCAGAATCTTTGCTTCTGGCTGGGCGCGGTGGCTCACGCCTATAATCCTAGCATTCTGGGAGGCCGAGACGGGTGGATCGCCTAAGCTCATGTGTTCAAGACCAGCCTGAGCCAGAGCAAGACCTCGACTCCAAAAATGGCCGGGCATTGTGGCGGGCGCCTATAGTCCCAGCTACTCGGGAGGCTGAGGCAAGAGAATCTCTTGAGCCCAAGAATTGAAGGTTGCTTTAAGCTACAATGTCACAGCACTCTACCCAGGGTGACAAAAGAAAAAGGAAAGGGAAAGAAATCTTTGCTTCTACCTTAAAATGGTGAAGTTCAACGTTATGTATAAAGTGACTTTGGGGCTTACTCCAGTTCTAGACCTGAACTCGAGTCTCATGTAGAGTACTTTTAAGTGTCACTGTCTTCTGAAAATGGAAGGAATGATTTGTATGTCACCTCTTTCACTGTGAGCTATATCTGACCTCTGAAGATTTTTCTTCATTAGTGGGTAATGTTAATATGTGGGTAGTGATATAGAAAGGTGAAAGAAAGGTGAGAAGGTACGGATGTGAAACTCTGCATAGACAGCACTGAACAGAGACGCACCAGAACGTGCGACTCAGTCAGAGTGGCAGCTTGTCACGCGTCTGGTTTCATTGTAAGTAAATACTATGTCCGTGTACAGTTCCTAACAGTGAAAGTGTCTGTCAGTGCCAGAAGATAAAGCTATTTGAGATTCTGTTGTATCTCAAGGAATTACCGTGAAATGAATACAGAACCAAACGTGGTCAGCAGACTAAGGGGTGGAATAGAGACATAGATTATTTAAAGTTACTGTGACTCGGCTTGGCGCCTTTGGCTCAACGGGCTAAGGCGTCAGCCACGTACACCTGAGCTGGCGGGTTCGAATCCACCCCGGGCCCGCCAAACAACAATGACGGCTGCAACCAAAAAATGGCCGGGCATTGTGGCGGGCACTTGTAGTCCCAGCTACTTGGGAGGCGGAGGCAGGAGACTCGCTTGAGCCCAGGAATTGGAGGTTGCTGTGAGCTGTGATGCCACAGCACTCTATCCAGGGTGACAGGTTGAGGCTCTGTCTCAAAAAAAAAAAAATAAATAAATAAAGTTACTGTGACTGGCTTTGGGTAGTATTAGATAGATACCACTGCTGCTTGGGTATTTACTTTCTCAGAATGGAACACACCACGAAATCCTTACTCTGGAGAAGTGGGGAATTTCGAAGTTTCTTCATCCTGATCCAGGATCCAACTTTTTCCTCACAGTGCTAACGGTGTTGTGTACAGCAGTCTCAATCACAGTAACCCTTTCGGACTGTTTTCAAGTTGTGTTTGAGTTACAAAGTTCATACGCACAGGAAATACCAGGAGTTGACATAGAGTTCTAAATAAGCAAACCAGGTCTTGGGAATTGTGGGTAAAAGCTTTTAAAAGCCAGCTGCTTAAAAAGCAAAGCTGGCTAATAGACCGTAAATTAAAACTGCAACTGAGCTATGTGCATGCGTTTCTTGATGTTGTAGATGCCCCCAAAAGGCTGAGACTGGTGAGTTGGGTAGATCAAGGTCACATTACAATCACAGTTTATATTTTTATTTGTTTATATTTTATTTTATTTTAGTGAAGATTGACAAAGATAAGCGCCTGGTGGTGCTGGATGAAGAGCTTGAGGTTTGTTCACTAAATTAAATACAATTTTATGGTTAGGCAATTTCTATTACTCCAAAGACACTATTATTTGTATGTACTTCTAAAATGAGTTCTGACGCTTCTTTAAATACATACTCATTATGCATGAAAAGCATGTGCTAATTAATGGTAAAATGTTGTGTTGCTAACTTAATTACCTTCCTTAATGAAATGCAGTGTAATAACTGGTAGAAGTTAGGGCTATATGCCCAATAAAAAGTGAGTCAACTTTGTAACTTGATTCTAAATTGCTTGGCTAGTAATTAAAACCTAAAACCCTACAACTTCAGTATTTGGTTTAACAAATTAAGTAACTAATTTAGAGTAAAAAGAAATTAATTTTCTTTTCTGAAACTAGACACTGTTTCCTCTCTAAGGTGTCAGCTTATGCCATCCAGGGTTTCCTGGCACTGGAGTGTGAGCACAGGCTCTGCCTCACAGCCCAATGCCTGGTATATCGATGGAACCAGACCGGGGGGGCTGCGGGCTGTGATGGGGCTGAGAGTCGAGTGATTCCAGCTTCTGTGCGATTTAGTGAAACGCAGTTTGACTGTGTGGCAGGTAGTAATAAATCTATAACTGAGTAGAATGAGTGCTGGTGTTTCTCTTAAGGACTTATGGTAAGAAAAGGTTTAAAGTTGCTTTCTCTGTGTTGCCAGGGTATTTCACCAGATGAACTTAAAGATGAACTACCCGAACGACAACCTCGATATCCTTGTCTTGGTGCTTTAAAAAGATTTGTTTCTGACAAATTGTGTTAGAATTTGATTTATGAGCTCATTTGTTAAGCTTTTATAAGACACACGGTTTAAAAGATATCCTTCCATGTCATGATCACAGACAAAATACGTAGGCGTATGTTGAACTAAGGAAGGAGAAAAGTTGATGTATTAGTGGGATGAAGATGAATCATTTTTGTAAACAGTTCTGTTTATTAGGTACTGTATGTAGAATAAAAATTGGGAAGGAAAATTCTAAATTTAAAAACATTTCTTTTTGGGAGATTGTATGATTTTTATAACTTATCTTTGGGGCCCATTTGTAATTTTGAAGGATAATGAATAGTGGAGGTGTGGCCTGAATCAGTAGGACAGTAGCTCTTGGGGTGGTGGTGAGCACCTGCCTCAGAACAGTAACTGTAGTTTCTTTAACTTGAGAAAAACCTTCATAGTGTATAGTTACAAATATCAACATGATGATGGGAGAGTTTCGTACCCTCTGTGCTTTATTTTCTCCAGTCCTGTTGGTAAGTAAATTTCTTTAAATGATGCATATTTGGCTCTTAATCCAATTAAACTATTTTTATACTTGGAAAATGTCATGCCACTTTCAAAGATGAAAGGTGTTGAATAACCTAAAATGAGGAGTGTGCATCCTTGGAAAGAAGTTACTGTAAAACATCATCTCTGGACTTAGAACTTGTTTTTCTCCATAGGATAAATTCCTAAAGATGTAATTGTTGAGTTAAATTATACATATATTTTAAGGATGTTGAAAGGAAATGACATTTTTGGATATCAGAAGTATGTTTTCTTATATATTTTAATCTTGTTTATAAAGATGTGAACTTCATAAATAATCATGATACATATTTGTGTTAATCTTTTAAATGGTAATTACCAGTGATGTGCCTATAATCTTGAAAGTGGTGCCAGGGTAGCTTACATTGGGTGTTAAAATGGGTTATTGTGGATGCTATAGTCAACAGAACTGCTACTACTACTGTTCAAGCCCACAGTAAAGACTTACAAATTATTATTTGTGTCATTTACTTAGCACTTAAAAGATACTGCAGTATATTTTTAACTTAATATGTATGCAGAATGTAACTTCTTTTCAGAACAGATTTCCCAGCCTGCTGGGCCATACCAAAACCAGTATACCAAAACCAATACACCAAAACCGGTATGCCAAAACCTTATGTTTTAGGCATGCATAAAATTAATATTGATAGTGTCAAAATTAAGAGGATGCTAAAAAGTTTTTAAGTGTTTGTAAGACTTGAAAAGTCAGGCTCTAGAGAGGTCTCGAGTTGCTTATTTTTGCTGACCCGTAGACTTGTTTATTTGTAAGTTAGCTGTGTCTCTTTGTGCAGGCCGTATGCAGTACATTAGACTCAAAATACAGCCCGTGCACATAGTGTACTCTCAGTAGCAAAGGAAATCCCGAATGTGTCATTTTAAAAAATAATAATGGAAACCATCACTTTTTCAAAATCGACATCTCATTTGTACGCTAATCTCTCTCTTCCAGGATGTAAGCCTGAACAGCAGATGATGTATGCTGGGAGTAAGAATAAGCTGGTCCAAACAGCTGAACTCACCAAGGTGGTATTTCTATTTGACTTGCCTGTTGAGACAGTGTTTTCCCTTAGAGTGTAGAGCAGTAGCTAAAATAGTCTGAAGGGTGAGTGTTTTTTGTGCTGGTGAAGATTATCATACTAGAGCAGTAAATTAATCAAAGCTTTTTGTTAGTTGGAAATAGACTTCTGGAAGTCTGAACCAAAATGTGTTTTTTTGAATGATTAAATTGATTAGAAGAAATCACATTCTAAGTGTAGGCAACTTTCGAAAAGCCACTGTAAGGATTAAATCTATTCAGGGTTCTTTATTTCTCATAATGTAATTTCTAATGGATGAAGGCCAGCATGGAGGCTGCTCTGAGCCTTTTACCATAGTCTGAAATGAACCAAGTTTGTGCTGATTCATTTGTATTACACAGTTGTATTGTTTCCCAATGTGAAATTGAATTATTAAGGATATTAATGATGTTAGATGTTCTAGATATGAATACTTCCTTTAAGATTTAACATGTCCCTATTGTTTTACGTTAGTTTCGAAGGTAAAAGGTTAAGAGAGTTAACTTACTCTCAAACTTTAACTTGTACATATTAGTTTAAGTTGAAAAAGCAGGTAGGTACATTTAAGATTTTGAAATAGAATGTAATTATTACTAGCATGGTATGAAACGGTATTTCCTTTTAGGTTTTATTTTAAGAATCCGTAGCATCCGTATTTTCCCCTTGAGTGCTTAGTCATCGTCTCAGGGACTGGAGTGCCCTCTGCTTTTCCCTTTGCCCATATGATTGTCCTTGTTACCAGCACTGCAGAGGCATTACTTTTTCCTAACTTGTACCATAGGAAGACCCTGGCGTTGCTTTGAGGGGTTGGGTAGTTAAAAAGGGAACTCTGTTGGGCGGCGCCTGTGGGTCAGCTAGTAGGCCCCGGCCCTATATGCTGAGGGTGGCAGGTTCAAACCCGGCCCCGGCTGAACTGCAAAACAAAAAAAACAGCTGGGCGTTGTGGTGGGCGCCTTTGGTCCCAGCTACTCAGGAGGCTGAGGCAAGGGAATCGCCTAGGCCCAGGAGCTGGAGGTTGCAGTGAGCTGTGTGACTCCACGGCACTCTACCGAGGACCATAGAGTGAGACTCTTTGTCTCTACACACACACACACAAAAAAAAAGGAACTGGGTCCTGGGTGTGCCCTAAAGTGCTGGAGTCACATGTTAATAATTTACAAGTTATTTTTACAAATAATCCTGAGTTTTTACAGGATTAAAACCTCACCAACCTTGTGAGGTTGGTGGTGGTGGTCCCATTCTGTAGACAGGGAAATAGGTTCAGAGGGTGAATGACTTGCCCAGAGTTGCATAGCAGTAAATGACAGAGCTATGATTTAAACTCACATCTGGCTCCGAATCCCATCCTTTTTGCTATGACACATGGTCTCTTTCTGGCTATTATACTTTTTGGGCCTATCTTAATTCACATTCTTGCTGGAGACTTGTAGCTGTGGGCCTTTGTTCCACCCTTATCAACATTCTCCATCTGGTATTAACATGTGACATGGCTGTGGAGGACCTCAGAGTATGTTCCTCCAGCTCCTAACTAGATTGAGTTCAGATAGAAATGATTGAGGTGTCTGCAGATTTACAGAACTGTTCTTTTAGAATATTTGTAGATTTGTGCTTTTAAGAGTTTTGGCTTTCTGCAATCTTGGTTGCTGAACTTTGGTAACAGTATTTAGAATTTAAAAGAAATAAAGTATCGCCTCATGATCAATATGAAAAGAAACAGACTTTGGTATAATACTCAATTATATACTATGTTATATTTTTTTTTTTTTTTTTTTTTAAGAGTGTCAGAGTATGACCTAAGTGTTTTTCCTTCAGGTATTTGAAATAAGAAATACGGAAGACCTAACTGAAGAATGGTTACGTGAGAAACTTGGGTTTTTCCACTGATGTGAACTTCTGTGTTTCTGAAGTATTTATGTATTAACCTGACCATACTGGAATCAGACATAAATACTTATTTATGCCTAAAAATGCACTGTTACTTACAAGTTTGTTTCCTGCAGTAAAGAAAAATTGTTCATTTGTGCAAAGTTTGAACAAAGAGGAAATCATCTTCATAGTAATGAAACCTGGTGAAGTGTTTCCTTACACTTGTCCTTGTTAGGTGGACTGCTTTCTCCAGGGACTCTTTGCACTCTTGTGACTAATTTCTATAACCTAGAGTTCAGAATTTGTTACTCTTTACTCACCATTGGAAAGTGGATATTAGATTGTAAGAGACAACAGTTGCCTCCTTTTGACAAATACTGGATATTAGCAATTTATGTATGAAAATAACACATTATCACATGTCAAATCATTGAAATTAATTTAGGGTCAAAGACTTGAATGACCCAGTATTAGCCATGAGTAATTTACGGTAGTGTAACTTGCACTACAAGTACATTTCTCATCAATTCTGTGTCGTCTTTGGTTTCCTGTCTTTTTAAAATCATGTCTAGAAACTGGGTTCATCACTCACTCATTCTTAAGATCTGGGAGTTAGATTTAGGTTTTCTTGTTATGGAAAGTAGCATTTTAGTCTCAGAAATCGGTGGGTGGTAATAATCAAGGGCTTCATTCCTGGTTATGTCATTTCTAGATAGTTTTGAATGTAGGTGAATAACACTTCATTTATAAAGCACCTCCTCCTGTCCTGTGAACACTAATTACTTTAAATGTGTTAACACTGTGCCTTTGATTTGTTAGCTTTAAAGTTAGTTTTAAGACTTTTACACTGCCAGTATTCCAGATTTGGTGAAATTAATACTTTTTTAAAGGGTCCAAGTAAAATAATTTTTTAATGTGTATATCTGAAATTTGTAATAAAATCAACTTCCTATTATTTTAAAATTCCAACTATCTGCTTGCATTGGTGAATCACATACATGGCAGTTGACAGTTATAAATTTGGGCATACTTGTGATTAGTTTTGTGCCATGGGGGTGGGGTGGGGGGATTGTATACCTGAAAACTTTGGCTATAGTTAATAACATTACCTTACCAGTAGAAGTCCCATTTTATGTCCTCAATGTCAGGAGATACATATTATAAGACTGGAAACTTGAGTGGCTAACCTGTGTCTTGTTAGACGATGGCATCTTTGGCATAAAGCAGGGATTCTACTACTTGGCACACTTTTAAGAACCTACAAGTAACTGTTTAACATTAATTTGATAATAGATCTAGAGGCTCTAAAGACTAACCAAGTTTGGTGGATGAATTCTTTTTTTTAAGCCAAATTTTACTTGAATTTAAAAACAGTGCTTATGAAACTTTAAAAGTTCCAAAGGCCCCAAATTACTGAAGTTCCATACACAGGTAGGTGCTGGCTGTGGGTGATCAGTCACTGAAGGCTCGTTTGTCTGCATTCTCACTCCAGCGAGCTTAATGATAAAAACGCCTATGGCTGTTGTCGTTGATCCGCTGATCCACTGGTTCTCAGCCTGTGGGTTGCGACCCACAGGAACTGTATTAAAGGGTTGCGGCATTAGGAAGGTTGAGAACCACTGTGCTAGACAAAACCGTGGTGTTAGAGGGGTTCTGTAAAATGAGAAGTATTCCCAGAGCCATGATCAATAACCCCAAAAGGAACAGGCACTCGGAGAGACAAGCATCGTAGCCTAAGCCTCAGATCATAAACTCGGACAGGCTGGTCCATAGTGATTTCCTTCCAGTCTTTGGGAGGTTTCCCGGCTGTGTTGGCTACTCCTCCTCTTCCAGCAGAGGACCCTAGTTCAGCTTGGTTGGGTTGCTCCTAGCACTCCTGTTCGAGTTTGGGTTGTTATTGGATTTGCAATAGAACACCCGGTGTAAAAGCAGCTTTTTAGTTAAAAAGTCAGAACTGGTTTCCTGAAACAGCCAGACGCCCTTCAAGATAAAACGTCCTTGATGAATTCTTACATTGACAATATTTTAGTCATTTCAAAACTAGCAAAGACGTTTTTTATGTCGGCATATTTTCCATTCATATGTTCTTTTTATTTTTGAGTTTCTGTGCCAACTTCAATAAAGAGGTAAAGACAGTTGGAATTTTCACAGTATTGACTAGAGCATCTTCTGTCCCCAGCGCTGTTAGGCTTCACTGTTTGGAAGTCAGGAAGCCACAGGAAGTTAGTTGGAGTGGGTATTTGTTTGGGTTATCGAATGGAAAGGGTCTTTGGTTCCAACCTCCAGAGAGCGAGAAGACTCACCCAGGAAGTTAAAAATTCTTCAGACAGGAACTTTGACAATGGAAATAACTTGCTTGTAGTTCTGTGAAAGGCAGACGGAACCCGAGGAGGGGTGTCCAGTGTTTTGA
Source organism: Perodicticus potto (assembly GCA_963574655.1). Classification (NCBI taxonomy): domain Eukaryota; kingdom Metazoa; phylum Chordata; class Mammalia; order Primates; family Lorisidae; genus Perodicticus; species Perodicticus potto. The sequence continues at coordinate 11,225 of CAUYRH010037767.1, read as the reverse complement.
ATGAGGAGATGAGTGTGTCGCTGGTTCGCAGGCGCTGCGTCGTGCGTTTCTGATGAGGTCCTGATTTTGTCTCGCGTGTCTAGTTTTTGTTCTTTTGTTTTTTAATTTGAAAGTCCTCCGTGCTGTCAGGTAATTCTGACCTGGTGCATGTGGCTCTCTTAGTTCCCCTTTTCTTCAGCAGGAGCAGAGAGCTGTGACAGACCCTGCTTTCTAAGCTTGCCTGGACTCCTTGTCAATAGTGTGTTTTGCAGGATAACAGCTTGAGGTTTGAGCATCAGGACATTCTTATTTCATAAGTCGTATAGAACATTTCCAAATCCCATGCTTTACAGTGTTCTCAGACATTCATGTGGATTTCCCTTTCCTCTAACTAAATTTTGTGTTCTTTTAAGTATATTTCCTATTCAGTCTCTTTTCTGCCTCCCCTCAAATAGTAACTCCAGATTTCATAATGCCAGTCTTTACATTCCATATCTTTCTGATACAACCATTCCCCTACAGCCTTAAATCTTAATCTTTGTGTCAGCAACTTTTTTTCCTGGGATCCTTCTTCACGGTCTTCTAAGTCAACATTAGTTTGAAATTGTTGTATAAGTTCTGCATAGCATCCAATGTCAAAATAGGACCAACTAATAATCACAGTATTATTTAGTATAGGCTTTGGGCAACATAAATGACATGTGAAGAAAACTGTTCTCAGGTTACTATGCTGAAATTCCAAAATGTCTGAGTTTTGAATAGTAATCACTTTGTTCTGGTATTGAAGCAATTACGTTTGGAAAAAAGTTGGTTGACTGTTTTTGTTTGACTTCTAAAACAAATGTTCAAATTGTCTATTTCTAGAAAGTTTACTAAATGCCTAGGGAAGTTAGACATACTCTTGTTTAAGAGGGTGTTGCTAAATTTTTTATTGTCATTATTGAATAATCTGTGTGGCAAAATACTTGTCAGCACTTTTCCCCTCCCTTTTTAGCTCCTATTTTCAGGAGTCAAACGTAGCCATAAACTGTATCCTTGTATGACACTTGACGTTTCCACTTAGGGGAGTTTATTGCCAAATTAAATTTGGCTGTTTTACCTCCACCCACATAGATACTAAGAAGGTGTACTTAGAAAGTGTTTGGACTACTTTTAAAACCCCAGTGATGTTACTAATCCGTACGTGGACTAGTGATGAATAGATATTTTCTTAAGAGTTTAAATGCTGATATTTGGTGGAGTAGAGAGTAACTTGTATTCTGTCAGTTCAGGTATTCTTAGTACAGTTGCTTCCCTAATTATCCAATAGACTGATCATACTGGAATCTATATAGAGTGTGAGCCTTTACAATTTATGTGAAGATGTGCTTCAAACATTTCTGGACAAATCTTTTGTACTTCTGAAAGAATGTAATAAGTAATCTTCTAGGCCACTTAAAACCAAATCGAATATTCTTGAGAAATTTGGTCCCAAATTGAATTTTCTTGAGAAATTTGCTTTCCTATTATGCCATTTGACTTTTCAAATCAATAATCATGTTCTTGTAATGTTATGACATGAAGCTTGTGATATAAACTGTATTTTATTGTTTTTTGGAATATAATTCATACACACATAATTACTTGAATATTGTTTGAGATCACTACCATGTCGGGGCAGTTCCCGCTGATTTAGATGGTCCGATATAATCTCATTCAGGAGGCTTGAAACACAGGTGACTTCATCTTGTGAATCTAACAGTTTTGTTGCCGCTTATCCAAACCAACACTGGCACGGCTTTGTGAGCTGTGGTTTCAGTCTCTGCTCGCTCATTCTGCATGTTTATTTTGGACAGTCTTTTGTTAAGCATGGTGCTTGTACTGATTTAAATAAAATGTTAATGTGAAAGTACCTCTGGCTTTTCATTTTTCACTCGCCTCTTCCCTTCTTTGGAGTTACTGATACCCACCTGGCTTGGTTTGTGTGAACAGCAGTTTAATCAGAAAAAAGGCAAAAACAAACAAACAAACAAAAAACACGAATAACCTGGCAGCTTGGTGGAGGAAGAAAATACTGAAATTATAAAAATTTCAGAAGCTTGATCTGATGTTAAAATTATTCATTTATGGCTCGGCGCCTGTGGCTCAATGGGCTAAGGCGCCAGCCACATACACCTGAGCTGGAGGGTTCGAATCCAGCCTGCACCCGCCAAACAACAATGACGGCTGCAACCAAAAAATGGCTGGGCGTTGTGGTGGGCGTCTGTAGTCCCAGCTTACTTGGGAGGCAGAGGCAGGAGACTCGCTTGAGCCCAGGAATTGGAGGTTGCTGTGAGCTGTGATGCCACAGCACTCTATCCAGGGTGACAGCTTGAGGCTCTGTCTCAAAAAAAAAAAAAAAAAAATTATTCATTTATAGAAAATGTCAGTGAATGCTGGTGAGAGCAGAGGGAGTTATTTCAGATGGTGAAATACTTCTAAAGAAATCAAATTGGGGTCTTTTTATTAAATACAGCTTTGTCTTTATTTATTAAACATGACCCTGTTAGCAGCTGTGCTACATGGTCGGTGTTAACAGCTGTCTGAATAAACACAGACCCCTGGTGCCTACACTGAGGAGCGCGTCCTAGGGATTGCAGGTGGGGAAGCACTCAGTCTGTGGGCGCACCTGAGTGGGTGTGACATGTTGTTCAGCTGTGCTGGGGAGGCAGGGATGCTGCAGTTCTTATGCCTGGGCAGTGACAGTCTTTTCTCCTTGCCGTCTGCCCCCTGCTGAGGTTGTCCTCTTAGCTATAGGAAAGAAAAGGCTGAATACCCAGGTTGTATCCAGAGCCATCCTGGAGAGCAGACAGCGCAGGGAGAGGGGTGTGTGTGAGAGGGAGGGAGAGGTAGTGGACACTCGGAACTCGAGACTGTACAGCTGTCTGCACGCGGGTTCACAGGTCGGTGACTTCCTCTTACTCCGCATCTGAGGCTGGCCCTGCACAGTTCACACAGGTAGGTGACTTCTTCTTACTCTGCATCTGAGGCTGGCCCTGCACAGTTCACACAGGTTGGTGACTTCTTCTTACTCCGCATCTGAGGCTGGCCCTACACAGTTCACACAGGTAGGTGACTTCCTCTTACTCTGCATCTGAGGCTGGCCCTACACAGTTCACACAGGTAGGTGACTTCCTCTTACTCCGCATCTGAGGCTGGCCCTGCACAGTTCATACAGGTCGGTGACTTCCTCTTACTCCGGCATCTTAGGCTGGCCCTGCATAGTAGTTCACACAGGTAGGTGCACTTCCTCTTACTCCGGCATCTGAGGCTGGCCCTATTTGGGCCCATTTCCTACCTGCACTGGACAGCTGTCTTCATCCATTTTGTGCTTCTGTAACCATATGCCTGCGACCAGGGGTTTTATGGAGGTCAAATGTTTTTCTTGCAGTTCCGAAGGTTGGGAAGTCCAAGACCAGGCGGTGGTGTGTGGCGGCATCCTCGTGTGCTGGTAGGCACAAAGGCGGGGCCTGCAAGCCCAGTGTTTTTAGCAGCTCTAGTCTGTTCATGAGCCCCCACCTGCCAAGCCTCTCCTCCCATCACTGTGGCATTGGGGATTACGTTTCCAACGTGAATCTTGGGGGACACATTCAGACCGCAGCAACAGCCAGGCCTAAGTGTTCCCACAATTCTGCCTGGTAGAAATGTGCCTGCCGTTGCCCCCTCTGTACTTTCCTGTTCTCGGCCTCTTCCCTGCCCTAGGAGCACACAGGACTCCTCCTTGCAGCCCCTGCTGGTTGGGCCTGAGGCAGGCAACCTCTGACATTGCCAGCCTGTCAGAACAGCAAACTCGGCCCATCCCTCTGTTGAATGCAGGAGGTGACTGGGGCCTGACCTTGAGGGAATGCCATTAGATGGAGAATAGGGAAAGACAGAAGAAAGCAGGCATGCTGGGAGCAGGCAGGTCATGTTGAAGAGAAGTCCTAAACTGGAGCCCCACTCCTGCCTTCCAGGTTTTTAGAGCCTGCTTCCATCCATCTGCAGTGTTTTCTGGGGCCTGGTTGGTCAGCTTCCTGGGTTCCTTTGCACATCTGCCCTGACGAGAAACCCTCCATTACTCGTGTACAGGGACATGTCTGCTTGTGCGCAAAAGTGCCCAGTCACAGTGCTACCCTGGCTTCATCTGCCACTGTTCGTGTTTACACTAACTCCTACCTAGCCGAACATGCTGGTTAATCTTCAGTGTCAGCTGGCCTGGATTCGGGAGTACTAGAAACCTCTGAAAGCACTGTTTTGGGGTGTGTCTGGGAAGGTGTTTCCAGAAGAGCTGAGCGTGTGGGTCTGCGTAGACCAGGAGGGGAAGGTGCATCCTCAGTGGGGGTGGCTCTACGCAGGCCGCGGAGGTCCAGAGCCCGGACAGAAAGGCGATGTGGCTTCAGCGTGGCGTCTGTCTCAGGTAGCTGGGACGCGCTCCTCTCCTTGCCTCGGACAGCTCTGGGCTCCCTGGTTTTGGACTTGAGGATTCTCAGGCCTTTTGCCTCAGACTGAGAGTTGCGCTGGTGGCTTCCCTAGTCTGGGGCCTTTGGTCCTGATGTGAGCCACACTATCAAGACCCCGGGGTCTCCAGCTCACAGAGCCAGTTCTCCTAAATCGCCCTCTCATCTGTCCAGCCAGCCAGCCTACTGGTTCTGTCTCTGGAGAACTCTGACGAATACACCAAACAACCTGTTGTACAAACATGTCCTGGGCCTCATCTTCCTCCACCAATAGAAAAACTTGTTCCTTCTGCTGCTGCTGCTGCTGCCACTGCCAGAATTGGTAACCTCCAAAAATCAGTTCAGATGCCATTTGAACCAGAAAGTCTGCCGAACTAAATATAGTACCTTGTTAAAAAAACAAGCAAACTTAGTAAGCAACTATTAATGATATCATTTGAACAATTTTGAAAATACAAATAGAAGGAAGAAAAATCCTACCAGCCAGTGAAATAGACTGTAATATTCTGGGTTATCCTTTCCTGTCTCTGGAGGAATACTTCTCTGGCCTCGTAGCTTTTCTGATCACTCTTAAGTATTGTGGAATAATGCTCATTATGTTCAGGTGACAAAACTTACAGTCTAACCTGATATCAAAACTCCAATATCTTACTTTCTTTACTGCTGTCTCCCCAGGCCTTGCCCCCTCCTCCCAGCTGTCTGCTGGGTGGACGTGTGGTCTGTCCCTCATGGTTGCTGCTCCTCGCTCCTTGGTGACTGGTTGGGGTTAGATAGAGGAGGAGGGGCAAACTGAGGGAGCAGGGAGAGACTTCCAGCCTGATTGGGGGCCACCTGGAGTCCCTGCCCTGTGAGTGTGGCCAACACCAGCTCTCTCCCTCATGGGTGCTTTTGTGGGCTCCTTACTGATCCCCCCCAGCCCCTGGGGACTCTGGCAACAGGCCCCTGGGCGTGGGGGGTGCCTCCTGTGCCCCGTGGCTTTCCAGCCACCCCCTCTGTCAGAGTCCAGGCCGGTGCCTTCTCCAGGGCCTCCGCTTCTCTCTTCACAGCATCTCAGTCCGTTCAGGCTGCTGTAGGAAAATGCCTCAGGCTGGGTATGAAAATGTATTAAAAAAAGAAAATGTATTGCTCACAGGTCTGGAGACAAGGAAGTTCAATATCAAGGTGCCAGCAGTTCTGGTGTCTTCAAAAGGCATCCATGTCCTCACTTGGCCGAAGAGGCTCCCCCAAGTTCTTTTTATAAGGGTGTTAATCTTATCTATGAGGGAAGAGACCTCATGACCTAATCAAATCCCAGATGCCCCACCTCCCAACACACTGCTCTGGGGATTAATTTTCTACCTATAAATCTGGGGGTTGGGGGACACAAACCTTCGGACTGTAGCATTCTGTCCCCCAATCCATGTCCTCATATGAAAATACATTTACTCCATCCCAATAGCCCCCAAAGTCTGAACTGATCCTAGCATCAACTTCAAAGTCTAAATCTCATGCAAATATCATCTAAATCAGACCTGTACGAAACTCCAGGGGAGGCTCATTCCGCAGCAATCCTCTCCACCCATGAGCCTGGGAAGTCAAACCAGTCATGCTCTTCCAAGATGTGAAGGTGGGACAGGCGTGAGATGAGTATTCCTCTTCCAAAGGGGCGTGTTGGGAAAGAAAGGAGTGGTCCCAAAGGGGAAACAACAGTAAACCTTAAAGCTTGAGAATGATCTTGACTTCAGGCTCCACCTTCGGTGGCCCTGACCTCACAGCCGCTCCAGGAGAAGCCAGTACAATCTCTTTCTTGGTTTGCAGTCACTTGCCTGTGGCTCTCCCGGGTTGTAGCTACACTCCAGTGGCTCGACAGTCTGGGGTCTTGGGTCCACTCCTGTGGCAGTCCCCTCTCTGGGCCACAAGGCTCTCTGGGGCATCCTTTGAAATCTGTGTCCCCGTAGCTTGTGTGCTGTACACCATGGAGATGGCACTGTGTGGATGCCTCCATGGCTCCCCACCTGTGCCTTCCCTAGGGCTGGCCTCAGCCTCACCCACTCGAACCCCAGCTGGGATTACCAAGCAGGGCTGTGCCAGGATGTGGGCAGCACAGTCTTGGAACTGTTTTGCCCCCAAGGCGCTGGCACTCTGGATCAGGTGATGGGCAGGGTAACCTCGAAGTTCTCCAGAATGCTCCCAGCGTTACTATCCCACTGTCTCCATGAAAAGCATCTGGCTTCCATCTTCCCATGCTAGTCTCCTTGTCACACACTGGCATGGCCGGGCCTTTATTGTTCCCACTTGTGCTTTTTCATTCTTTACAACATGACCAGGCTGAGAAATGTCCAAATCTTTAAGGTCTGCTTCTCTTTCAATGATAAATTCCATCTTTAAATCACTTCTTTCATTTTACCAAAAACCGTCAAGAGAAGCCACATTGTTCTTCAACACTTTGCTCTGAGATTTCTTCTGCCACATGTTCTCTGTCATCGCTTGTAAGTTCTCCCTTCCACAAAACTCCAGGAATTGAACACAGTCTGGCCAAGTTCTTTGCCATGTTATAAAAAGGAGGGCTTTTCTTTCATTTCTAGTAACTTGCTCCTCCTCTCTGTCTGAGACCTCATCAGAATGCCTGTTACTGTCCATATTTCTGCCAACTTCCTGATCACGACCACTCAGGTCATCTCTAAGATGATTGACGCTCTCCCAACAACTCTTCTCTCCTCCTGAGCCCTCACCTGGATCGTCTGTAAGTCTTTGTTCATGGCGGTGCACCTCAAAACTCTTGCAGCCTTTATTCACTGCCCAGTTTAAAGACTGTTCTAGAGTTTTAGGCATTTCTTATAGTAACACCCCACTTCTCATATCAATTTCTGTCTTAGTCTGTTGAAATACTACCCTCCTAAGGTGATGGTATTAGGAGCTGGGGCCACTGGGAGATGATCAGATCATGAGGGTGGAGCCCCCACAAATAAAATTAGTGCCCTTAAGAAATGGCCCTTCTACCACATGAAGACACAGCTAGAAGCTTTCACCTATGAATCAGAAATTGGGCCCTCACCAGACCCTGAATCTGCCAGCTCCTGACCTTGTACTCCCAGCCTCCAACCTGTGAGATAAAAACGCTGTTTATAAGCCACCAGTCTGTTGTTACAACTGCCCAAAAGGACCAAGGAAACATGGAACCTTTGAACTGATTCTGAAGAGCTTCCCACTGTCTTATTATAGGAAGGAGTGCAAGTACCATGGGGGAAGTGGCTACTTCTGCTTAAACGTGGTTTTGATGCATTCATAACTTACTATTTATGATTCCAGCTTTCTCTGGGTCCTGTGTACCCTGGGTTCTGCTGACCACTTTCTCCTTGAGTGTCTCCCCATCACGGCCTTGCTCTTGGTCGCTGAGAGTCCTTGTGTGTCTCACATGAACTCCCTGGAGATAAGGAATCTGTGTGGTTGGCTTGGGGCTGCAGTCAGGCAGGTGTATCTGGTGAGGCAGAGCCAGGGCCCTCCTTGGATCCTAAGTGGCTGGTGACTTGATGGATGGGCCTCACCACAGCCCTGTTCTAGTCAGCTGTGACAGGATCTTATAGCTGCTTGGTTGGTCTTCCACAGAAGAAGCTGCAAGTTGGGCAAGGCTTTCTAACATAATTAACTTCACAGTCTGAACATGACCTCAGATTTCTTGGGAAAAGTTTTCAACCAGCAATAATCATACCTTGGATAAATCTCCTTGGCTGCAATACTGCCCCTGCACAAAGCTGACCTCAGGTTTCTTTCTGGGTGTGTAGAAATGCCTTTCTCTTAAATGTAAATTTTTTTCACTTAGGCTCCTTCCCCTTTTCTCTTTTTTTTTGCATTGAAGTTTTCTTTTGTCAAGCATGTTGGGTCTTTCATCTCCTTGGCAGGGATTATAGCCACTTTTGTTTATCTGAGAGGAGTGTGTCACACCTCATTGAGTTCTTACCCCAACTTGATGAAGTAGGTGTTATTATCATCTGCATTTTTCAGAAAGTGAAATTTTGAGATTTGGAGAGCAGGGCAGTGACTTCCAACTCCAGCACTGCCCTGTTAACCCTCCCGCAACACTTCCTCCCCCTGTTTCCATGTCAATGTCGGTCCTTCCTTAGGAGGAACCCGTGATAACTCATGTGGCTGAGGAACTGTTTAGGTGGTAGCTCGATTCTTCTATTTGCAGCTCCCAGGGATCTTCTAGAAGGTTCTACATAGTCCCATCATTTACTGGGCTGGAATTTTCCCAAGCCTTTAGATGCCTTTATTTTTCATAGTCAGAGTTTGATTCTATAAGTGTGCAAAATTCAGATTCAGAATCTTTATGGAAGCCTCTACCGCCCTCTGACATGCCTGGCAAGCTGCTGGCTGCCAGCTGTCTTTGCTAAGCCTGAGCTGTGGTTTGAATGTGTTCCCTCCAAAATTCACGTTGCGACTGAACCTCCTTTGTGGTGGTGTTAGGAAGTGGGGCTTCTTGGGAAATGATTAAATGGCGAAGGCTCTGCCCTCGTGAATGGTTGAGGCTGGGAACTAGACAGGGAACTTCGCCCTTCCTTCCCTCTGCCATGTGAGGACACAGCCTCCCCCCTGCAGAGGGGGGAGCAACGAGGCTCCATCTGGGAAGCTGAGAACAGCCCTTGCTGGACACCAGTCCTGCTGGCACCTTGATCTTGGACTTCTCGGCTTCTAGAACTGTGAGAAACAAATTTCTGCTGTTTATTAATTACCTAGGCTGTGGTGTTACTATAGCAGAACAGACTAAGCCCCAGAAGTGCTGCATGAGGCCGTAGCCTTGAGTTTGCTCATGTGTGTCCTGGCTCCTTTGGCAGGTGATCAAGACCTGAGATGATGCCATTACTATAAAACTGTGGCATTAGAGTGGAACACAACATGTGCTGGTCACTCAGAGCTCCCGGGTTCTGGGTCACTGGCATCCCACAGGATCTGTTAAAGGCCTGTAAGGGCTGCAATTCCTTCCTCTCTCTCCTGCCTAGCTGACCTCATGGAATGGTGGCACCTGGCTCAGCTCCAGCCTCACCTGACTCACCTCCCCCAGATCCAACAGTCAGCTCTCCTCTAATGGAAATTAGAGAACAGAATGTCCCAGAGAACCAGTCTCTTTTGAAGATTTCAGAACTTTCTTCATTCCACAAAGAGGATGCAGATCATAACTTCAGGAAATCAAATGGGTAAAACCATCATTAATAAGATCAGGCCCTCCCTGGGACTTAAAAGGGGGCTAAACATTTTCATGAACTGAATTGTTTTTCTCGTGGGTTCCTCTCTTTTCCTACATCGTGAAGGTGGTCAAGCCTTCCAGGCTTCCCTGCTCCCAGAGCTTCTGCCAGCAGGTGAGAAAGCAGCAGCCACCCAAAGTGGACAGCTCTTCCTGCCTTCCACTGAGGCCTCGCTGCCCTCCTAGGTGTCCCTGGGCGGGAGCAGGGGGAGCAAAGGTTATGGGGGTTTAGGAGAGAACTGAGAAAGTAGCTGGTCTCCTAAATTGGGAAGGGTTGGAGAGGTCTGCCGGTGAGCCCTGCAGGCAGTGGAGACCTGTGCCCCGTTCTATGGGCCCCAGGGAGGGGAGGTGGTGACACAGCAAAGGACAATCCTGGGGTGCCTGGAAGGACCAGAGTTCCCAACTTGGCAAAGATTCTCATATCTGCCACTGCCGCCTCTGTGACCACACACACTCTAGGACTCTGGTGTGCCTCTCAGAAGAGGGGCACCCATAATACCTGGGACAGAATTTGTTATTAATCACCCAGAAGGGGAATTAGAGTCAGAACAAAGCTATTATGTTTAAACACGATAAAGAATTTAGCAGCTTACCCATGACCCAGAAATGTCACTCCTATTCGCCCAAGGGAAAAGAAAGTATACATTCAGAAAAAAAGGCTTGTAAAAGAATGTGTGGAGCAGATTCATCCATAACAGCTCCAGACTGGAAAGAATGAAGCCTTCCCTCTGAGATGGGTGCCAGCAGCCTCATCTCCCCCATAAAATGGATACCGCCTGCCACTGACATGCACCAGGGGGCTGTGTAGGGTAAAAGATGAGAATACCGTAACTCTGAAATGATGACAGGCACCATTACTCTTAGATCAGTCGGGATCGGGCCGGAACAGGACAGGAACGAATGGGCCAAGTACCGTCATGATGAGAGTTAACGAGCTAAGTGCTGTGACAAATTGTTTTACTCATCCATTAGTTGCTAGATCTGCGTTATGTTACCTTATTGTTATCTAACTGCCCTTTATGTTACCTATTGACTAATCCGCTAAATTGCAAGGTTCACTTCTGTAAAAGGGGTCATTGTGACCCTGTGCTCGCTTTTTACTTCTTTTGCCAACTTTCTTTTTGCTTCTAATTGCTAACTTTCAGACCACGTATTTGGCCTTTTGCCAACTTTCAGACTAGAAAAACCCCAACTTCAGACCCCTCAATGCTTTCTCACTTAGTCTGCATCAGACGTTGCTGAGACAACCCCGCGGTTAATAAAAGACACCTGTGGTGCATATTTGAAGGGTTAGGAGAAAACTTCTAAATGCGGATCAAAATTGTTCTCACAGAGTAATGAGAAAGTCTCTTGAATGTTATCGCAATCAGGTTGATGAAAATATCTGATTGTGGCTCAGCACCTGTGGCTCAACGGGCTAGGGCGCCAGCCACGTACACCTGAGCTGGCGGGTTCAAATCCAGCCTGGGCCCGCCAAATAACAATGACGGCTGCAACCAAAAAAAAAAAAATGGCCGGGCGTTGTGGCGGGCGCCTGTAGTCCCAGCTACTTGGGAGGCGGAGGCAGGAGACTC
>CAUYRH010037766.1:0-30838 GCA_963574655.1 Perodicticus potto | reverse complement strand
ACTTATTGATCCATTCATGGGTCAATGGGCACTTGGGCTTCTTCCGTGACTTAGCAATTATGAATTGGGCTGCAATAAACATTCTGGTATATATGTCTTTGTTATAATGTGATTTTTGCTCTTCTGGATATATACCTAGTAGAGGAATTGTAGGATCGAATGGCAGGTCTATTTTTAGATCTCTAAGTGTTCTCCAAACATCTTTCCAAAAGGAACGTATTAGTTTGCATTCCCACCAGCAATGTAGAAGTATTCCCTTTTCTCCACACCCATGCCAACATCTCTGGTTTTGGGATTTTGTGATGTGGGCTAATCTTACTGGAGTTAGGTGATAGCTCAAAGTAGTTTTGATTTGCATTTCTTTGATGATTAAGGATGATGAGCATTTTTTCATGTGTCTGTAGGCTGTGCACCTGTCTTTTACAGAGAAGGTTCTCTTCAAGTCCCTTGCCCACCCTGAGATGGGATCACTTATTCTTTTCTCGCTAATACTGTGGATTCTGGTTATTAAACCTTTGTTGGAGACATAACCTGCAAATATTTCTCCCATTCTGAGGGCTGTCTACTTGCTTTACTTACTGTGTTCTTGGCTGTGCAGAAACTTTTTAGTTTGATCAGGTCCCAGTAGTTTATTTTTGATGTTGCTTCAATTGCCTGGGTTGTCCTCTTCATAAAATATTCACCCAGGCTGATTTCTTCAAGAGTTTTCCCTGCACTTTCTTCTAGTATTTTCTTAGTTTCCTGTCTCAAGTTTAAATCTTTAATCCAGTGAGAGTCTATCTTAGTTAATGGTGAGAGGTGTGGGTTCAGTTTCAGTCTTCTACAGGTCGCAGCCAGTTCACCCAGCACCATTAGTTAAATAGGAAATCTTTTCCCCACTGAATGTTTTTAATTGGCTTGTCAAAGATCAAATAACCATAAGTAGTTTGGTTCATCTCTGGGTTCTCTATTCTGTTCCATATATCAAACCTCTCTGTTTTTGTGCCAGTACCATGCTGTTTTGATCTTTACTGATTAATAGTATAGTCTGAGGTCTGGTAGCGTAATTCCTCCTGCTTTGTTTTTATTTCTCAGTAATGTCTTGGCTATTTGAGGTTTTTTCTGATTCCATATAAAATGAAGTGTTATTTTTTCGAGATCTTTAAAGTATGACAGTGGAGCTTTAATAGGGATTACATTAAAATTGTCTATTGTTCTGGGTAGTGTAGACATTTCAACCATGTTGATTCTTCCTAGCCATGAGCATGGTATGTTTTTACATTTGTTAACATTTTCAGCTATTTCTTTTCTTAGAGTTTCATAGTTCTCTTTATAGAGATCTTTCATGTCCTTTGTTAGGTAAACTCCCAAATGTTTCATCTTCTTTGGCACTACTGTGAACAGAATAGAGTCCTTGACTGTTTTTCATCTTGACTATTGTTAGTATATATAAAGGCTACAGATTTACGAGTGTTGATTTTGTAACCTGAGACACTGCTGTATTCCTTGATCACTTCTAAGAGTTTTTTAGTAGAATCCCTGGTGTTTTCCAGATATACAATCATATCATCTGTGAAGAGTGAAAATTTGATCACTTCTGACCCTATATGGATACCCTTGATCACCTTTCGTCCCTAATTGCGATGGCTAACACTTCCATTACAATGTTAAAAAGCAGTGGAGATAATGGACAACCTTGCCTGGTTCCTGATCTGAGTGGAAATGATTTCAATTTAACTCCATTCAATACAATATTGTCTGTGGGTTTGCTGTAGATGGCCTCTATCAGTTTAAGAAATGTCCCTTCTATACCCATTTTCTTAAGTGTTCTGATCATGAAGGGATGCTGGATATTATGAAAAGCTTTTTCTGCATCAATTGAGAGAATCATAGAGTCTTTGTTTTTTAATTTGTTTATGTTTTTTTCTGCATCAATTGAGAGAATCATATAGTCTTTGTTTTTTAATTTGTTTATGTGCTGAATTATATTTATAGATTTAAGTATATTGAACTAGGCTTGAGACCCTGGGTTAAAACCCACTTGGTCATGGTGTATAATTTGTTTGATGTGTTGCTGGATTCTGTTTGTTAGGATCTTGTTGAATATTTTTGTATCAATATTCATTAGTGATATTGGTCTATGGTTTTCATTTCTTGTTGGATCTTTTCCTGGTTAGGGGATCAAGGTGATGTTTGCTTTATAGGATGTGTTGGGTAGTATTCCTTCTTTTTCTATATTTTGGAAAAGGTTTAGTAATATGTGTATTAGTTCCTCTTTAAAGGTTTGGTAGAATTCTGATGTGAAGCCATCTGGGTCTGGGATTTTCTTTTTAGGGAGATTTTGTATAGTTGATTGTATTTCAGAACTTGATATAGGCCTATTCAACATTTCCACTTGATTTTGGCTAAGTCTTGGAAGGTGGCGTGCTTCCAAGTATTGGTTAATTTACTTCAGATTTTCATATTTCTGAGAATAAAGTTTTTTGTAGTATTTATTAAGGATTTTTTAATTTCTGAGGAGTCTGTTGTTATTTCATCATTACCATTTCTGATCGGTGAAATTAGAGATTTTACTCTTTTTTTCCTGGTTAGGTTAGCCAAAGTTTTATCTGTTTTATTGACCTTTTCAAAACCCCAACTTTTTGATTTATTGATGTATTGTATAATTCTTTTGTTTTCAATTTCATTTACTTCTGCTCTAATTTTGGTTATTTCTTTTCTTCTGCTGCATTTGGAATTGGAATGTTCTTCCTTTTCCAGTTGCTTGAGATGTCCCATTAAGTTGTTAATTTCCTCTCTTTCCATTCTCCTGAGGAAGGCTTGCAGTGCTATAAATTTCCCTCTTAGTACTGCCTTTGCAGTATCCCAGAGGTTCTGATAATTCATATCTTCATCATCATTTTGTTCCCAAAATTTGGTAATTTCCTTCTTAATCTCATCTATGACCCAGCTATCATTCAGCATAAGGTTATTTAGCTTCCATGTTTTTGTATGAGTATGCAGATTCCTGTTGTTATTGAGTTCAACTTTTATTCCATGATAGTCTAAGAAGATGAAAGGAATAATTTCTATTCTTTTAAATTTTCTGAGGTTAGACTTGTGACCTAAGATGTGGTCAATTGTGGAGTATGTTCCATGGGCTGATGAGAAGAATGTATATTCAGTTTTGTTAGGATGAAAGATTCTGTAGATGTCTGTTAAATCCAAATGTTGAATGATTAAGTTTAAATCTAAAATTTCTTTGCGGTGGGCACACACCTATGGTGCATCTTGGACAGGGACAGATGAAAGTTAGTAAATACAGAATACAAATGTCTTCATACAATAACTAAGAAAATGCCATGAAGGCTATGTTAAACAGGTTGATGAAAATATTTCAGATTGCGTATGAAGCCAGCACATTGTACCCCAAGATTGCACTGATGTACACAGCTGTGATTTAATAAAAAAAATGCTAAAAACTAAAGTAAAAATAAAAATAAAAAATAAAAGTTCTTTAATTAGCTTCTTATTGGAGGATCTATCCAACACTGCCAAAGGAGTGTTAAAATCTCCGATTATTACGGGTGCTGGAGGAAATCAAGTTGCTTATGTCTGTTAGAGACTCTCTTATAAATTGAGGCGAATTCTGGTTGGGTGCATAAATATTAATAATTAAAATCTCATCATATTGAGTATTACCCTTAACAAATATGAAGTGACCATCCTTATATTTCCTTACTTTTGTTGGTTTGAAGCCTCCTACATCTGAGAATAAAATTGCTACAGCTGCTTTTTTCTGCTTTCCATTTGCCTGAAATATTGATGACCATCCCTTTACCCTGAGTCTATGTTTATCTTTTAAGGTAAGAAGAGATTCTTGTATACAGCAGATATCTGGCCTGAGTTTTTGTATCCAGTCAGCCAACTGTGCCTCTTTAGAGGGCAATTTAAGCCATTCACATAAATTGAGAATATTGGTAAGCCTGGTAGAATTTTGGGTATCGAATTTTTCAAAAGTCCAGAGGACATTTTTAATCCTTTTGCCACTGTGGAAGTTGGAATTTTATCAAAATTCTGAGTGAGTTTACTTTTGTGGTGGAGGATTGCACTGAGTCATTATGGAGGATAGGTCTGAGAATATCCTGGAGAGCTAGTTTAGTTATGGCAAATTTCTTTAACATGTGAATGTCATTAAAGTATTTAATTTCTCCATCATAAATGAATCCAGTTTAGCTGGATACAGGATCCTGGGTTGAAAGTTATTTTGTTTTAGGAGATTAAAAGTCAGTGACCACCCTCTTCTAGCTTGAAAGTTTTCAGCAGAGAGATCTGCAGTCATTCTAATATTCTTCCCCTTATAGGTTATGGTTTTCTTACATCTGGCTGCTTTCAGAATTTTCTCCTTCATTTTAACTTTAGTGAAGTTAATTACGATGTGTCTGGGGATTGTCTTATTCAGGTTGAGTCATGCTGGGGTTCTGAAACTGTCTGCTATCTGAATTTCAGAATCTCTTGGTATGTCTGGAAAGTTCTCCTTCATAATCTCATGAAAAATGGCCTCTGTGCTTTGCAAAGCAACTTTGTCACCTTCAGAAATTCCTGAAAGGCGAATATTAGTTTTCTTTGAATTATCACAAAGCTCTTTGAGAAAATGATCTGTTTTTGCTTTCCATTTCTCTTCCTCTTTGATCGCTTGGGAGAGTTCAAAAACTTTGTCTTTAATGTCAGAAATCCTTTCTTCTGCTTGCTCCATTCTGTTACTGAGGGATTCTACTGTATTTCTCAGATCTTTGAGGGCTGCAATTTCTGGTCTCACTGTGTTAAAATCTTTGGTGATTTTGTCTTTGAATTCATTGAATTCTTGAGACAACTTTTGAATTGCTCCTTGAAGTTCTAATTCCAACTTTACTTCCATTCTTATTTGCAATCCAAACTCTGAATTCAATTTCTGAAATCTCAGCCATTTGTGTATAAATGGGATCTTCAGTTGTGTCTGCCATATCATTCCTTGGCAAGTTGATCTACTGTGGTTATTCATGTTACTGGAGTTTTCTCACTGATTCCACCCATGATTATTTTACACTGTTTGGCTAAATAAGCAGATACTTATTGGTTGGGGGGGGGCTCCTGGAGTAGTGATTAACCAGCCCTTTACCCAAGAGCTGTGACTGGTGTCTATATCTTTTACCCTAGAGCTTTGCAAAGGACCTGTACAGTGCTATGGCCTGAGACACTGGGGACTTACTTGGTGTGGTGGGGCTAAGTGGCTCTGTCTTGTTTTCAGCTGGTCTCTGTCCTACCCTAGTGAATTAGTTATACTGGGTTTAAGTCTCAGCTGTGGAGAAATACCAGCAATTAAGTCACCTCACCCCCCACAGGCAACAACTGGAAAGGAAATTCAAACCTTCCCACAACCACACCCAGGGTACCACTTTGGATAGTCCTTGGGTGATTGGTTCAGTCTGAGAGCTCTGAATCAATTGTCCCAGACAGCATCCAGTCTCAAATGAGGAAGTTCAAAAGGTCTCTGGCAACTAGATAGCAGGATCTGCTGGCAGCTCGAGTATGACTCATTCTGGTGCTCTGTGGAGTCAGAAGGACCCCCTAGAAAATGAATTAGTCTGGGAAGATTGATGCCTCCTTCCCCACCTTGCACCTCTGTCACACCCAGTCACTGGTAACCCCACAGGGCTATGACTCAGTTCCCTCCAATGAGCAGAAGCTCCAGGGGTTTGAGCCTGCCTGAGTCACAGAGAGATGTTACGTCTCCTTGGTCAGGCCTCCGCATTCTGCAACCATCCAGCATGGGAAACTGAGGCCTGGCAACCTCAGGTGGTTAATGGAAGATGGGGTGATTCACTCAGTTTCAGCCCTGCCCCTGATTGATGTTGCTGACACTTATGTTTGCGCAGAATTTATGATTCTGTCCTGGCTATATTCCCCTGCGGACCAGGCACTGTTTGAGTTCACAGAAACTGTGACTCAGCCCCTGTCTGTGCCACTGCTCAGAGCTGGTGTTTCTGATTCCCCTGCAGTCTGTGTTGGTGCAGGTGAAGCTCATACTCAGCTTGGAGTTCCAGCCTCGGTCTGCCTGCCTTTTTCTCTGCTATGATCTTCTGAGGGCCGGGTGTTTCTTAGGCTAACTAAAGCAGTCCTCTGGCTCAGCCCCACCCTGGGAGTTTGCCATCTATGCACATGCGTCTTTAATTCTCCATTCTGCCATGCTCCGCCCAGGCTGGTACCGCCTCAGACATACCCTTTGCTCATAGAGTCTGCATTACCATCCCAGATCTATTCTGCCAGTGTCTGCCACTGGGGAAGATGCCTGGCTTTCTCTGGTTGCCCAGAGAGATAGGGAGTGTCCTTCCAAAATATCCCCAGGGGTTTGAAAACTATTGTTCCTGCTGCTGCTGCTGCTGCTGCTCTGTGCCGGGGTACACCACCTTTCCCTTTCCTATTCGGTTCCTTCAGTCTACCATCTTCTCCTTACCCTGTGCCAGAGAATTAGCACAGTCCTGCAACAGCCCATGCCCTGTCCACACCTCTTAAGAAAATGCCCAAGAATCTGGACTGCATGAGGGTCAGGCTTCCAGACCTCAGGGTGAGAGTGGAGGGGAGTGCTGGAAGTTCAGAATTGCAGGTAGAGAATATATATAGTTTTATGCCTAGCAGGAGAGTGACATGTAACCCCAGTAGGGGAAGGAGGTCCATTTTTTAGAGGGTCTCTCCCATGGGATAAAATGGGAGGAGGTTTGAACTCTGCTCACTTGTTTGTAGAAAGTATACTGTGAACTGTTCTCATGGGGGAGGGGACTCCCATTGCTTGGTGATGGATTTTGTACCTTTTGTTTGTATCCTTGGTGTCATAGCTTGCCTCAGCAGGATTGATATACTTTTTTAAACCTTCTCTCTTGGCTCAGCTCCAAACCATCAACTTACTTGCTAAACTTCTGTCCTTTAACTCTTTTTCTGGATGGGAGCCTCTGTGGAAAGCTGCCTCCAGTTGGCCATCTTGCCTCCACCCCTCAGGGTTTGTGAATTTTACTTATCTTTCCATAAAACTCTTAGTTTCATTGTTTTTTCTATTGTTTTTCTATTTCCTATTTTATTTCTGCTTTAATCTTTATTTCCTTTATTCTGCTAACTTTAGGTTTGGTTTGTCCTTTTTCTAGCTCTTTGAAGTATAAAGTTAAGTTGCTTATTTGAGTTTTTTTTAATGTAGGTATTTATTGCAGTAAAGTTATTAGTAATGCTTTTCCTAACTCATTTATTTTGATATGTCTATTTTTATTTTCATTCATATTTAGGTATTATTAAATTTTCTTTTTAATTTCTTTTTTTCTTTCTCTCTCTTTTCTCTTTTTTTTTTTTTTTTGAGACAGAGCCTCAAGCTGTCACCCTGGGTAGAGAGTGCTCTGGCATCACAGCTCACAGCAACCTCCACCTCCTGGGCTCAAGTGATTCCCCTGCCTCCACCTCCCAAGTAGTTGGGACTACAGGCACCTGCCACAAAGCCTGGCTACTTTTTGGTTGCAGTCATCATTGTTGTTTGGCAGGCCCAGGCTGGATTTGAACCTGCCAGCTCAGGTGTATGTGGCTGGCGCCTTAGCCTGTTGAGTCACTGGTGCTGAGCCTAATTTCTTTTTTGATTGAATAAGTATGTTGTTTAATTTGGACATATTTGTAAATTTTCTAGTTTTTATTCTGTTATTGATTCTGGTTTCAGACCATTGTGGTAAATAAAGGTGTTTGAAATGAATTCAGTCCTCTTATAGTTTTAAAGACTTTTTTTGTGAACTAATATGTGATCTCTCCTGGAGAATATTTTATGTGCTCTTGAGAAAAGTGTATATTCTATAGCTTTGGGGTAAAATGTTCTTTATATGTTGGGCATACTTGTTGTATAGCATTGTTCCAGTCTTCTGTTTCTTTATTAATCTTTCTTTGAATGTTTTATGCATTATAGAGAGTGGGGTTTTGAAGTTTCCTACTATTTGCTATCTATATTTTTTGCTCTGATTGTTAATGTTTGCTTTATATATTTGTGCTTTGATTTTAAGTGCATATATACTTATAACTTTTATATATTCCCAGTTTGTCATTCCCTTTTATCATCATATAATGACTTTCATTGTCTCTGTGACAGTTTTTGACTTGAAGTACATTTTGTTTGATATAAATACAACTCTGTATTGGTTACCATTTGCATAGAATCTGTTTTCTCATCTCTTTACTTTCAGCTCATATCTGTCCTTAAATCTGAAGTGAGTTTCTTATGGACAACATATACCTGGGTCTTGCTTTTCTATCCATTCAGTCACTCTATGTCTTTTGATTAGGAAATTTAATTCATTTATATTTCAATTAATTATCAACAGGGAAGAATTATTATTGCCATTCTGTTAATTATTTGTTAATCTTGTGGTTCTCTTCTCTGTCCTTTTCTCTCTTAATGTCTTTTTTGTGTTTTTTTTGACTTTTTTTGTGTTGGTATGCTTTGATTTCTTTCTCTTTAACTTCTTTTTTTTTTGAGACAGAGTCTCACTTTGTCAACCTCAGTAGAGTGCCATGGCATACAGCTCACAATAATCTCAAACTCTTAGACTTAAGCATTTCTCTTGCCTCAGCTTCCCAAGTAGCTGAGACTACAGGCACCTGCCACAATGCCTGGCTATTTTTTTTGTTGTAGTTATCATTGTCATTTGGCAGGCCTGGGCTAGGTTGGAATCCACCTGCCTCAGTGTATGTGGCCGGCACCCTAACCACTGAGCTATGGGTGCTGAACTTCTCTTTAACTTCTATAGGTTTTTTTTTGTTACCTTGGGGCTTATATAAAATATCTCTTAGTAGTCTATTTTAATCTGATAAAGGCTTAAAACTCCTTAACTCTCCCACATGTTTAATGTTATTGTCACAATTTACATCTATTCATATTATGTATCTTTAAATATATTTTTTAGTTTATTATTTAAAATATTTTTGTCTTTTAACTTTTATACTAGAATTAAAAGTTATTTACCCATCACTATTACAGTAATATGGTATTCTGTATTTATCTATATTTACCTTTTCCAATGAGTTTCATACTTTCTCATAATATTGTGCTGCTGTTCAGTGTTTTTTTCTTTCATCTTGAAAAACTCCTTTTAGTGTTTCTTGTAAATTAGGACTACTGGTGATGAATATTCAGCTTTTATTTGTGTGGGAAAGTCTTTATCTCTCCTTCATTTTTGAAGGATAATTTTTCTGGGTATAGTATTCCTAGCTGGTAATATTTTTCTTTTAGCATTTGGAATATATTATCCTACTGTTTTCTAGCCTGCAAGGTTTCTGCTCAAAAATCTGCTGATAATTTTATGACAGTTCCCTTGAATGTGCCAAGTTGCTTTTCTCTTACTGCTTTCAGATTCAGAATTCTCTTTGGCTTTTGATAATTTGATTATAATATATCTCAATGTGGATTTCTTTGAGTTCATTTTATTTGTTGTCTTTGGGTTTCTTAGCTATCAAAGAAACCTTTCCTTCCCTGAGTTTGGAAAGTTTTCAGCCATTATTTGTTTGTATAAGCTTTCTGGTCCTTTCTTTCTCTTTTCTCTTTCTTTGATTCCTATTGTGCCTGCTTGATGGTATTCTATATGCCCCTTAAGTTTTTTTTTTTTTTTTGGTAGAGACAGAGTTTCACTTTATCGCCCTTGGTAGAGTGCCGTGACATCACACAGCTCACAGCAACCTCCAGCTCTTGGGCTTAGGCAATTCTCTTGCCTTAGCCTCCCGAGTAGCTGGGAGTACAGGCGCCTGCCACAACACCTGGCTATTTTTCTGTTTTTTGTGGTTCAGCCGAGGTTGGGTTTGAACCCTCCACCTTCAGTATATGGGGCTGGTGCCCTACTCGATGAGCCACAGGCGCTGCTCCACCCCTTAAGTTTTTGTCACTCTTTTTTATTCCTGCTTTTTTTTGACTGCATTATTTTCAATGACCTGTCATCGAGTTCACTGATCCTTTCTTCTACTTGATCTAGTCTGTTATTAAATCCTTCTAGTCAATTTTTCAGATCAGTTATTATGTTTTTTATCTCCATGATTTTTGTGTGATACTTTAAAATATTGTCTCTCTTTTGGTTGAAATACAAAGAGCTATTTTGCTCTTTGAAATACAAAGAGTTGTTTTGCTCTTGACTTTGATGAGCATCTTTATGACAGTTACGTTGAATTCTCTTTCAGACGAATCCTGTAATTCTGTTTTATTAGGCTTGGTTTCTAGAGTATTATCTTGTCTCTTTGTATGGAACATAGTTTCTTAATTTTTTCTTTTTCTTGACTTTCTATTTGGTGTTTGTGCATAAGACAAAACAGGCACTTCTTTTGGTCTTCACTGACTTAGCTTTGTACAGCAGAAGACCCCCACAAATCATCCCAGCTAGAACCTTTGGTGCTTCTACCAACCTTTTCCATCCCTAGTGAAAAGAAAGTAGCTGTTTTTTTTCTTTTTTCTACTCACTCTGTGCTGGGTCAAGGGTCAGAAGGGGAGATACAGTATCTACTAGTCCAAACTACTCTCTCTATTCTCCCCTAGGTGGCTAGACTGCTCCAAGGCTGGAAAGATGAAAGCCAGTTCTCTGGGGATCCCCTTTGGAAAAGTTGAGGTGCTAGATGCACAAACCAATCCCTTCCCCACCCTGGTGGAAAGAGGGATCTGCAGGGTGTCTCTCTTCCTGATCATATAGTGTTTGCCAGGGGTAGGGATTCTAGCAAGAGGTGTTCTCAATTTCCCTACTTGTTTCATTAAGTCAATTTTATGTTCTTCTGGTTTCTAGAGTTTTATTTAATTAGCATCTGGATTTTTTGCAAAGCAAAAATTTTCTGTCACTGTTGCTAAATTGCTATGTCTTCGGGGGAAAGAAGGGCCTAGGGCTTCCCACTCTGCCATCTTGCTGATGTCCTATGGCTCATTACTCTTGAACCAAACTTCTGTACCTCTTTCTCTTTTTTCTCAGGAGAGGACTTACTCTATGAGGTTCCTATTTTTTCATGTGAATTGATTCCTTATATTTGGGTTTTCAGGCACAAGCTGAAGTCCTCACTTCTGGGGATTCTAGATATGGGTCAATCCTGGCCTAGAAGATCCTGATATAAAAGTACACGATGAAGCAAATAGGGAGATTCAGAACATCTCTTGCTAGAATCCCTACCCCTGGCAAATGCTATATGATCAGTTAGCTCACTGCTCCCCCAGTGTAAAATATCCTTTTATGGGACAGTGGGGGGAGAGGGTATTTGAACCCTATTTATATGGCCCTAATACTCTGCAAAAATACAACTAAGATTCCCTTTCACAAAAGTGAAAAGTGAAGAACTTGTCTTTGTTATAAACCTCTCATCTTTCTCTGCCTCTGCAGCCCTTTAATGTTTGTTACTGGAGGTGTGGTATGTTTTAAGCTCTACATGCCTGCTAGGACTCTTCATGATGTTGCCTGACCTGGCCTGACCTGTTCTGTGAGTTTCTCCTCTTCCTTTCTTCCCATCAAAGCTTACGTGTTCAGGGAGCCATTCTATCAAGAGTTTAACTCTTCTGGAAAATGATAAACCACTTTAAGCTGAGATGTTGTATAATGGTAATCACTTTGCTCATCTCTTAAGCTAGCTGTTCCTGATGGAGTGTGATCAGAGCTGAGAGGTGATACCCACATTTTGGGTTGGAGAACTAAAGACTAAAAGCCTTGCCATGAATGTAAAAATGACAGCTCACCTGGAAATCAGTGGAGCCCCTGCCTGTGGAGACAATCCATACATGTCTTTTACTTAATTCACTATCTTCCAGGAATACTTACAAATAAAAGTTATGGTTGGATCACTATCCAGACTGAGAGTATGCTGCCTTTCTGAAAAGATACTTTTGCCTTATAATATTTAAGATGATATACTATTGTCTACTAGAGAAAGGCAGGCTGACAGAGGAGATTAAGTCAAGGGCTTTATTCAGGAGGCTGCAGAGGAGTTGATGGTGAATATAATAGAGTTTAAGGGGTGGTGCCTGTGGCTCAGTGAGTAGGGCACTCACCCTATATACCGAAGGTGGCGGTTTCGAACCCAACCCCGGCCAAACTGCAACAACAACATAAATTAATAAATGATAGAGTTTAAATGGTGACTGATGGAAGCCATGGAGAAAAGAGAAGTAGTCAAGGGTACAAGCAGACAGAAGAAGGCACTGGAAATATTTGATCTTAGTTATTTTAGGGAGATCTGGGTGATGGATATAAAGAGGTTTAAGGAGAAATAAGGCAAGCAGGTGGAGGGAAAGGTACTAAGTTGAAATGCATATTCTCCTTGGATCATGTTAAGACCATTGTTTGAAATAAGAACAAGGGTAATGGTAATTTTCTGGATTCATGGATGCTCATACCTACAGCAGTCCTTGTTGAGCAGATGGAAAAAAAGGATGATTGAAAGAATGAATGAATATTGCCAGTATACTTATATGTCTCTGAGCTTACAAAGACTTGTTGGGTGACTCAGAGTTATTAATATAAATAGTTACAGTGGCAACAAAATGTCCTAGTGACAGTCCTATTTTAAAAATTAACTTTAAACCTATTTTAAAATGTTATTCTAAATCCTATGTATGTTCTTTTTTGCATTTCTTTGAGAAGTTAAGTCTGTTATTTACAGTGTTTATTACTTTTAAACATATGGGAGTACATATGATGTTTGTCCACTTTTTTCTAGAGCAAGTAAACAAACTGGGAACTGCACCAATATGATCATATTCACTCTGCCATTGACCTTGTCCAGGCTGTCCAAGGTCAGTAGTGGTGGTTGAATTTTTGTCAGGATTGACTTGTTTTCAGCAGGAACTGGGTCTCTTGCCTACTAACATTTGTAATCTTTCCTTACTATCTAGCCTGCTGTAAAATTACTAGTACAGTTTCCCCAGGCAATGACTTTGTGATTTTCTACTTTTTTTATTGATCAATAAACAGTTTTAAACCAAAAAACCCCACAGTGAGAATAGAAACTTATTTGGTACTTGTAACTACCTGCCTTGGAGAAGAAAGAGGGATTGGAAAGATAAGAGCCTCAGGCACTGGCTGCCTTCTTAATGCCAACACTACTAGATGAAAATAGAAAAATGCAGCCAAAGGTTAAGAAAACAGTGTTCATCTATAGTATGCCAAAGAACTCATTGTTTCCCATGGAATTTAATCCATTGTGTTTATGACTCATGGATGTATGTATCACCCTTTGTAAACTTACAGAGAGCAGGCTTTGGTTGTTGTGTTCACTGCTATTTTTTAGTGCTAAGCACAGTGCCTGACATAGAGTTAGTAGCCAAGAAATATCTGTAGAACAAATGATTGTGTAAATAATAGAGCTACCAGGCTTGAGACTAAGAGTGTGAATTTATTTGTATGTTACACTGAGGCTGTTTCATAGTTATTTCCTTGCATAAGTCTGATTGCTCCAATTAGACTTAAGGAGACACCCCATGCCCTATGTGTTTTCTGTTCTCTGTGGCAGAAAATTTAGTTTATGACCATGGCAATACCTCTAGTTAGTAATGGCTGTGTTTCCAATGGTTACAGCTTCCTGTCATTCTACTTACTTCTTTTCTTTTGGCTTTGGTTTTGGGTAAATTGAATTTTAAAAATACATTTAGAAAATAAAACAATATTTTTAGTAAAACCAAATCAATAACCAGCTAAGGATAGCAGATAATTTGTGATTGGAACCAAAATCTCTCTGCATGGGCACGTTTTGAATTCCAGGAGAGGTTTCTTCACACATTTACTGATATCATGTATTTTATTCAAGGGGTGATTGGAAGTAGGATGAAGTGGTAGATACTTTTTTGTTATTTGTTAAAACAATGCTGTGTCATTTTGCTTTCGCATTAAGAAACATTGGGAAACAGAGGATTGTTGGTTTTCTTGTTTTTCACAGTGGCATCAGCTGATCAGCACCTGTTGTGTGTGTGATGATCATGACCCCGAGATGACAAATTCCATGACAGCATGGCCAGGGCCTCTGGAAACAAGAAAAGCTAGAAGAGCCAGTTAATAGTTCATCAAAGTAAGACTACTTTTTTCTCAAATCTTCCTTTTCTTTGAGACAGAGTCTTTCTCTTGTCACTCTGTGTTGGAGTGCTGTGATGTCATAGTTCATAGCAACCTCATCCTCTTGAGCTCAAGTGATTTTCCTATCTCAGCCTCCTGAGTAGCTAGGATTATAGGTGCATGCCATGACACCTGGCTAGTTTTTCTATTTTCGGTAGAGATGGGGTCTCGATCTTGCTCAGGCTGATCTTGAATTCCTGAGATTAGGGGATCCACCTGCCTCGGTCTTCCAGAATGCAAGGAGGACAGGTATGAGCTACCACACCAGGCCTCTGAAATCTTCCTTAAGTAAAAAACATGCTTTTATTCACGCAATGTGTAATCATAAGCATTAAGACCTGTAAGGGGGTTGGGAGCTTCTGTTTCAGCATGCCGATTTTGCAAACAAGGAACCTGAGATCCAGTGCAGCTCAAGACTGTCCAGGATTACATAATAATTCAGTAGCAGAGTCCCCCAGTCTGGACCCTAGACATGAGGTCTCTATTCTAGTGTATTGTCCCCACATGACCCGGGTTGTACAGGTTATAACTCTTGATTGTCCTCTGTAGTACACCCATAGGAAATAGATATGAGTTCCTGTTACTGATGGGAGCTCAAGAATCCATTTCCCTCTGTGCCTTCCCTGTTCTGCTTTCTCCAGGTGCCTTATGTCCCAAGTGGGGCCATTTCTAGGGCATTGAAAGGAGGCCTGAGATGCATCTAGGAGGCTCACTCCTGCTATGTACTTGACCAACTCTCCTTAACAGGAAGGTTTTCCAGTGCCCATGGGCTCTGCTTATGATGGTGCCAGGCCTCAGCAGCAGTGGGGCAGAAGGCCTTTCACTCAGCCAGCTGATGCAAAGGATGAAAACTCTGTCCTTTTCAAAATGTTCCAGAAAGCCAAAATAACTCATATTTCCCACACAACATTAGAGCAGATTTATGCCCCTTTAAGAACACATGTGGTGTAAAAAGATGAAGGGAGAGACGGCCTAAAGTTTTACATATGGTAGTGAGGTAATCCTAGCCGAGTTGGCTTCTCTAGAGAGTGCCTGTGGAGTATAATTAGAACAGAGATAGCCATCCCAACAGATATATACTTGAGCGAATTGTGGTTAAGACAAAATTGGAACCAAGGCTAAATTTATCAGTAACAAGGCTTAAAAAAAGGAAAAGAAGACAAATGAAGTTGAAATTTTTCTTTGTTTATTTTAATGTCCAGAATACTTTCTAGCTGATTTATGTCATAGCTTCAGTGTATTATTCATTTTTTATTTATTTTGCAGTTAATTAGATTTCCAGGTTTTTCAGCCAGTCACTGCAATTGATTTCTGAAAAGATGGATTTATTGTTTAGCCAGGCAGAATTCTGACAATCTTCAGAGGATGGAAAATAAAAGAAAACAGCTCATACTACAGAGCACTGTGGGTTATCATTGGGTCAGACTGGGAAGATATGTTACAGCTGGCAGGTTTATGCTAGAACTTCAGCACAAGTTATCTTCTTGCTAGATAGGCAGCACCAGGCCTGTTGGAATGTTTTGTAGGATATTGTCAGTGATCCGTGCTTAGCAGGAAATATAGCCCAGTATGAGGACCCCAGAGCAGATACTACATCTCAGACAGGTTGGACCCAAGGGTGGAGAATTGACTAAACTTGAAACAGCTCACACCTTTGCTGAGTTAGAATGGGGCCTTGTTTTGCTTGGTAAATGTCTCTGTTGGAAGGCCATAATGGCTCAGGGGGAAGAACCAAGAAGGAACTCATGCCTTGAGCTCCTTTTTGCAGACAGTCCTGGAAATTTTTGGGAAGGAGCAGAACAATGCCTTTGTCTCTGAAAAAGTCTGACATCTATTCAACCATCCATCTACCCACCCATGTAATAATATTTTATCAAGTTCCAACTATATGCTAAATACTTTGCATAAATACTATGCTGAGCATAGTAAAATGAATAATAAAAAAATATACTACCTACCCTTGTGGAGCTTATGGTCTATTGGGTAAATAGTTATAAGATTTTTGAGAGTTAGGAAAGAGAAGTCCAGGGAGCTCCAGGAATGTATTACAGGAATATATTACATCTATCCTGGTCTGGGGATTGGAAATTTTCCAGCAGGAAATGTTGTGAACTGACTGCTGAGAGTCAGAATATACATGTGCATGATGATCAGGCCATATATGAATAGAACTCAGACCTACCATCTCCAGCAACAAGTTTAGGAAATCAACCCATTATCCACAGTAATCAGCCTGGGAAGTCAGCTCACTATCCATAAATCAGATTTATAGGAAGTTAGACCACAATCTCTAGCATTTAACCCAGGAAGTCAAATGATAACTCCTGTAACAATTGGCTCCAAATGGCCAGGAGTCAGTAACTGACAACTTCCCTAATTTTTGTTCCCACTTCCAACTTAGGATCAACAGGAAGAAGGTAAGTATGCACCTCTAACTAATTGCATAGGATGCCTGCTTCTAGTGATCTCACCTACTGCTTCTCCATGCCAAAAGTCTAGAATCGAGGCATACGTTAAGTCTACCCTTTTTTACTATAAAGCTTTCCTACTCCTCTTCCTGCCCCTGAGCCTCTGCCAAAACACCAGCAATGGTGGCTGACTCCCTTGCTATAGCAAGCTCTGAATAAATGGCCTTTGCTTGTTCTTACTTGGTTGGTCTTTGTTTATTTCATAGATCACGTGTGGGTCAGATGGTAGTGGGAAAAAGAGTATTTCAGGAGATGGAACCACACATGCAAAGTCCCTGAGACAAAAAATACTAAAGTACATTCTTCCAGCTGTAAAAGTTGGATGTGACTGAAATGCAGAGTGTGAGAGGGAGACTGGTATAAGACGTGGCAGGGGACGGGGGCTGGGTGTAGGTGTGGGTTTGAGTTTCTGCCAGGCCTTGTGAACTATATTGATGGTTTGGGGCTTTATACTAACCAGAGCATCATTTGTGGCTGGTGCTTGGCAGTTTTTCTTGTAATTATTAACAGTATTTTTTAAAAAATTTTTTTGTTGTTGAAGTTTGACTGGGGACAGGTTTGAACCCTCCACCCTCGGTATATGGGGCTGGCACCCTACCCACTGAGCCACAGGTGCTACCCTTAATAGTATTTTTTTATTGTAATTTAACTCCAGCTCCTGTCTGTTGCTCTGTATGTGAGCCTTCACTTCCTATCTGAGGGCCTGCATACTTTCTTTAGTTTTCTCTTAGCATTGTTTCAGTGAGGCACATGAACAGGCCAAGACACCTTGCTGATGAGTCCTGCTCCTTGTTAAGACCCGCTCCCCTGACCTTCTGGGCATTAGTGAAGTAAGTCCTGGTTTGCCCAAGGTCCTCCCTGGGCCTGTGCCTAGCAGAGCTTATGAGCAAAATGTAATGTAGCAGATGATGGGAAGTATTCTCATATCTGTTTTCACCTATTTCCACAGTAATGGAACATATGGTCAACAAGATTAAAGATATTTACCAGACTCTTTTGCATCTCAGTAATAGGGTTTTGTGTAAGGATACAGGAGGAAGTGATATATAAAACTTCTGGATATGCACTTAAAGGAACAGGCCATGGCTTCCCCTTCCTGCTGGCAGGAATGCAGAGACAGTAGTGCAGAGTCATTTTGGGATAGTGAACAACTAGAAGGAATGCCATGACTGATGGGAAATTAGGCAAGAGAAAAAATACACTTTCATCTTATTCAAGTCACTTATTTAAGTTTCTTACTATAGATGACCCATATCCTGATTCAGAACCCTTCAAAATGTGGTCTGTGAACCCAGAGGAGTCTCTCAAGCCCTTTCCTAGTGTCCACAAGATAAAGACCCTTTTCATAAGAACCCTAAAACTTTATTTGTCTTTTTCACTGTCATTCATTCATGAGTGTATACCTGAGTTTTCTGGAGGCTACATGGTGAGTCATAGCACAAGAGATTGAATGCAGTAGCAGATACACAAATACAGCTGTCTTCTATTAAGCCGGATATTAAAAAAGTTTGCAAAAGTCCAAAACAATGCCACTTCTCAATAAAAGTTTTTCAAAAATATTATTTTTAAAATAAAACATTTATGTTTCTATGTTTATTACTGTTACTTTAAAACAAATTAATGAAGGGATTATTAAAACATTTCTCCATTTTAATTCCAAATATGGTAAATATGGAAATATATAACCAACATATATAAAGTAATTTGGGTTTTTAATAATTTTTCAGAATATAAAGAAGTCTTGAGATCAAAATGTTTGAGAACTTCTATCTGAGTTAATGATACAGGTAGCTAGACTTTTCCTGTTGATCTATAGCTACCAGCTCTAGGGCATGTGCACCTGCTGGTTTGGGGATTAGCTGGAGTGGCCACTCCTTCTCCCTTCTGCACCCTGTTCTGGATATCGTCTCTTCTGATTTCCCTTGATCCTTCAGGAATTAACTTCAGTTTACTTTCTTAGAATCTACTGGGCATTTCTTCCCTCCTTCATCCTTCATTGATTTCATCCATTCACTCAACAATGAAGCATCTGTGGGCTAGGGACTCTGGTATGGAGGTTAGGGATGGCCAAACATAGTTTTACCTTTGGTTTGGTTTGCAGCCTGGCAGTGGGGAGAGGCTGTGTGAATAGACGGTGGCAGCCCAGGCATGTATCAGCACAACAGTGGATTGCAGAAGCATGGAGATGACACAGAGGAGGTCAGGGCAGTACTCAGGAAGGTTCTAAGGCAGAGGTGACTTTGAATGAATCTTAAAAGTAAATACATATCTATGGAGATATGCAAACAGGGGGAAGGGCATCCAGGTAGAGGAAGGAACAGTGGCAAAGGTGCCATGGGATGAGAAGCTGAAAAGGGGTGAAGAGCCTTTAAGTCATGATAAACATTTGTTTGTTTATTCCTAAGGCAGTGGGGAATCATAGAATAATTTAGAGGAGTGTGATGTGGTCATATTGAATTTTACAAGTGTGTCAAGCTTTCAACTTGCTAAGGGTTTGTGTTTTCTGGTTTCTAGGAAATGCTGCTAGGCATGACTAGTGGGGTCAGACCTCTCTGGATTAGACTTACAGGAGTCCATTAATGGACCCTCCACTTTTGGGGTGAGGAAGATAGGATGAGTGATACTGATTATGGATAGCAAAATTTGTGTCCTTTTGATTTATTTGTCTGCATGGAGCCCCGGGCATTAGTGTCTGCACTCTAGGGAGGAAGGGGCTATAAAATAAGTAGTGTTTTTTTCTCTGTAATTACAACTATTTGTGCTATGATTAATTATAACCTTATATTTTCATAACTAATGTAACTATTTTAGATCACCAAGTACATGCCAAGTACTTTTATTTTATTTTACTTTACTTTTTTGAGACAGAGTCTCACTCTATCCCCCTGGGTAGAGTGCCATGGTGTCATAGCTCACAGTATCCTCAAACTCTTGGGCTCAAAAACTCTTCGTCTTGCCTCAGTTTTTCTATTTTTAGTAGAGATGGGGTCTCGCTCTTGCTCAGTCTGGTCTCTAACTTCTGAGCTCAAGCAATCCACTGCCTCGGCCTCCCAGAGCGCTAGGATTACAGGCCCGAGCCACTGTGCCTGGCCTGCCAAGTACTTTTTATGTATGCTGTATGTATTAATGCATCTGACCCCCACAGCAACCCTGTCAGTAGGTCCATATTATCTTCCTATCTCAGTGTGTTTTATGTTTCTGTAACAGAAATCCACAAACTAGATAATTTATAAAGAAAATAATTTTTTCCCTTATAGTTCTGAAGTCTGGGAAGTCTAAGGTCAAGGGGCTGGCATCTGGCACGGGCCTTCTTGCTGGGTCATCCCATGGTGGAAGGTGGGAGGGCAACAGAGCATGCACCGGAGAGAGTGTTTGAAAGGCAGCCAAACTGATCCATTCCTCTCATAACTAACCCACTCTAAGATAAGGGCATTCATTTATTCATCTCTTAAAGGTCCCATGACTCAACACCATTGCACTAGGATTTAGTTTTCAATACATGAACTTTGGGATATACCTTCAAACCAAAGTATTCCCTTTTTTGAGACAGAGCCTCAAGCTGTCACCCTGGGTAGAGTGCTGTGGCATCGCAGCTCACAGCAACCTCTAATTCCTGGGCTCAAGCGAGTCTCTTGCCTCCACCTCCCAAGTAGTTGGGACTACAGGCGTCCGCCACAATGCCCGGCCATTTTTTGGTTACAGCCATCATTGTTGTTTGGCTGGCCCGGGCTGGATTCGAACTAGCCAGCTCAGGTCTGCGTGGCTGGTGCCTTAACCCATTGAGCCACAGGCACCGAGCCCAGAGTATTCACTTTTTATGATTGAAGGACCAAGGCATAGAGACTTTACAGGATTAAACATTGCAACCAGGCTGGCTGTGGTGGTTCACACCTGTAATCCTAGCACTATGGGAAGCTGAGGCAGGAGGATTTCCTGAGACCAGGAGTTCAAGACCAGCCTAAGCAAGAGTGAGACCCTGAGTCTACCAAAAATAGAAGAAATAGCTGGATGTTGTAGTATGTGCTTGTAGTCCCAGCAACTTAGGAGTCTGAAGCAGGAGGATCACTTGAGCCCAGGAGCCTGAAGTTGCAGTGAGCTATGATCACAGCACTGCACAGAAGCCCAGGCAATAGAGTGAGACAGGGTCCATTGTCTCACTCAAAAACAAAAAGAAAACCAAAACCCCAAAACCAAACAAAAAAACCCCACTGTAGCCAGTACCCCGAGGCTGCACTGTTGCTCATGACCTTACAAGGCCTTCTGGGCAGAGGGATCTGCAGGAGGTTTGAGGTCCTGGAAGGTAAGTTGATTACTATAATGACTTCCTCATTGTAACCAAGGCAGAGCGACTGGAGAATACATGGGTGAGAAGCCTGACCTACAGCAGCAATAGCCCTTGGGAACTCATTGGAAAGGCAAATTCTTAGGCCCTGCCCCACACCTGCTGAATTCCAAACTGCTTTTAACAAGGCCTCTGGATGATTCTGATGTGTGGTAAAGTTTGAGACCTGATTAGTGGTAAATCTCTAGTGGGAGGAGAACAGAATGAGAGAGAAGATTGGACATCAAGAGCCCATTTCTGAGATTACTACCATCACCACAGTAAGATTTTCAGCCAGGCTGGATCATCTGGGGGAGCATTAAAAACACCAAAGCACTGGATTTGCCCTAAACCTATTAAACCAGAATCTCTGAGGGATAGAACACTGGCATCAGTTAAAAAAAAATTCCACTAGGTAATGCAAATGTGAAACCAAGGTTAGGAATCTGTGGTGTTTGCACTTGAAGATGCATCACAGTCTCTGGGAAGGCTTGCTAGGTCAGTTGCTGAGCCTCCTCCGAGCAAAGCTGATTCAGTGTATCTGGTCTGGAGCCTGAGAACCTCATTTCTAAGAAGTTCCCAGGTGCTGATGCTGCTGGTCCAGGGACCACGCTGTCAGAGTCACTGCCTTATATTTTCACCAATGCCCTGGCAGGTGAAACAGAGTGGAGGCTGTGAGAGCCAGGCCTAAGATAGGAGCTGCAGGGTCGCTCCCTCTGCAGCTAACTGTCAGAGCCCATGGTGTGCCAATGTGGCTGTGATGTGATTTATCTGGCTGAAGAGTAAAAAATTCTAGTTAGTTACCTAGACACCTACATAAATTTATTACTTAAGGGCGGTGCCTGTGGCTCAAAGGAGTAGGGCACTGGCCCCATATGCCAGAAGTGGCAGGTTCAAACCCAGCCCTGGCCAAGAACTGAAAAAAAAAAAAAAATTATTACTTAAAATTTTTACATCAAAAATGTGCCTTCCCACAGGACAGTAGCCATTTGAGATTTCATTAAGAAGACCTCACTTTCAGACATTTCTCAGTTTTTCCCCTTCGAGAATTTTGCTACATATGAACTTCCAGAATGCAAGTGCTCTGAGGGGAAAACTAAGGTTTGAGTTATCATTTGAGATCCACAGTCAGAAATTAGGCTTTCAAAACGATTATAGTTATGGGGCATTCAATAAAATACTCATTGCTCAAACAACTTCTGAAAATAGTCCAAGGCAATTTAACTTTTATTTCCTCAGTAGAGCTTGTCACCATTTATTAATCTTAATTTCCCTCAACATTGCATATCAGATGAGAGACCGATTTTTCTCCTCTGTTTCCATAACATTAATATTTAAATGGCAGAGCATGACACTCATAAACAGCTGCAGAGGAGAAGGGTAATATTTCTAGGAAGGAAAACCCAGACTAAATGCCACGCCAAGCCTTCTTCCTTTAAAAAAGTCTGTAAAGTCAAGAAAATGTGCAGGTGCACCTTGCATTATAGAGTAGAAAGATGAAGAACCTTTGCCTGTAAAGTAAGTTACATAAAATGAATAACATTGTTTCAGAGACTTCTGTTATAAAACTGAAAAAGCATTTGGGAGGTGGAGGCTGAAGGCAGTGCAGGTGGAGATGCTGGCGGAAGTCTTCCTACTTTGAACACTAACACAGCTCATGGAAGAATCCAAAGCACGTTCTCTGCTTGGTTTGTGGTTCCAGAAGGGATTTAATTTTTTTTTCTTTGGATATCTATTTGGCATTGGTTATGTGCAAGGCCCTGGGCTGCAGGTGGCGAGAACACCAAGATGGATGAGGCACAGCCCTAGCCTTCATGCAGCTGGTTGAGAGGATTAGACAAAAGCCCAAGGCCTATAGGATGTATGCCAAAGAATCATGTAAACAAAGTGATGGGGCTTGTCATGGGGGGAGAGATTAGAAAGGCATCGAAAGGCGTTTTGAAAGATAGGATTCTTAACAAATGGAGATCAGCACTATGGGCAAAGATTCGCTATACAGCTCATGCCTACTCCTCTTTCATTTCCTAACTCTGTGAATGGCACCACCAGGCACATGGCCCACCCCCTGCCCCCCACCACAGTGTAGTCTTTTTGGCCCTCTCTGTGCTAACACTTGCCCTCTCAGCCATCAAATCCTGTCAATTTTGGTCCATTAATATCACTTTGACTTAACCTATTTTTCCATTCACTCTACCAAATCTGTCATCTTTTATCTGTCTTACTGCTGAAAGTTCCTACACCATTTCCTGCATCCACTCTTGCCTTCTCCTAAACCCTCTTCCATGCCACAGCTAGAACAGGTGCTCTAAAATTTAAATCTGTTCACACAGTACTCATGCTAAAGTCCCTTAGTGGTTCCCTGTAACTTATCGAATGAGCCTAAATCTGTTACATGAGGCAAATATCTAACACTTAGGCCCTTTTTGATCTTGTCCCCATGATCAAATCATGAATTTGGAAAGAGATCTAGATAGTGAAAGAAGGAAGCCATGGAACTAAAAGAGATCACCCAGGATGAATGTGTGGAATGATAAGAAATAAGAAAAGGATGTTCACTATTGCTGCTTATCTTTCGTATTATATTTATGGTTCTAGACAATTAAGAAAAGGATATTAGAGGCCTAAGAGGAAAGGAGAAAATGAAATAGTCATTATTTGCATATTACATGGTAATTTATATAGGAAACCCAAATTAATCTACTGATAAATTATTAGAAATAATAGGGGAGCTTGGTAAGGTGGCTTGGTATAAAATTAATATAAAATTCTGATGCATTTCTCTATACCAGTAAAAGATATGAAAATTAAAGCAAAAACAAAGCAACAAAATTATCACAGGATATCAAGTATCTAGGAGTAATCTAATAAAAGATGTGGAAGCCCTCTATAGGGAAAATTATAAAACCTTATTAAGAGATATTAAAGATTTTAATTATCTATAGCTTCAATATATTTCCAATTAAAATTCCAGAGTTTTAAAAATGATACTTGATAAAATGATTCCAAAATGTACATGAAGAGGGTGGAGCACAAAAAGTAATCAAGATATTTTTGAAAAGTGAGAGCAGAGAGGAAGGATGTGGATTAGTACAGGGATAGACAAAGATGAACAGAATAGGAATAGAATAGAGAAAGCTATACAGAAAACTTGGGTATGTGATAGATTTGAGATCAGATTAGTAAGGAAGAAAATGTGATCAGTAAATAGAGCTCAGAAAATGGTTATGTATTAACCATGTGGGAAAAAGTGAAATTAGACCCTTGCCTCACACTGTATTAACCATGTGGGAAAAGGTGAGATTAGACCCTTGCCTCACACTGTATCAACTCCAAACGAATAAAAGACTTAACCAGCAGTTCTCAACCCGTGGGTCGTGACCCATAGGAACTGTATTATAGGGCCATGGCATTAGGAAGGTTGAGAACCATTGACTTAAAGCAATTTTTTAGAAAGTTGAAAAACAAGTTATAAAATTTGGTAAGGCACTCGTAATATACAAAACATCAAAATATGCAAAGAACTTCTACAAATCAATAAGAAAACACATATATGCACCAATAGAAAAATTATCAGATAATATCTATTTATTTATTAAGTTGGTTTTTTTTTTCTCTGTTGCCCAGGTTGAACTCAAGTAACCCTCCTGCCTAAGATTCTGAGTAGCTGGGACTGCAGGTGTATGCCACCAGGTCTGGCTAACTAAAACTTGTAAAAGCATGTTCAACATTATTAGTGATTAGTGAAGTACAAATCAGAACCACCATGACATATCATTGACTATTTAATTGGGTAAAACTTAAAATGTTGGGCAATTCCAGTTCCAACTTTGGAAAAGATTTTGGCATTGTCTCTTATAGTTGAATACGCAATCAGTTTAGAAAACAGTTTAGCATTGTCTTCTAAAGTTGAAGATTCATATTGCTTATACCCAGCTATCCAGTTCCTGAAAATATACCTGAGAAACTCTTGCTCATGTCCAAGAGGATGTATGTATACATGTGATCACAACAGCACTGTGCAAGATAGTAAACACTGGGGAGTGACAGAGTAAATGGTAACATTTTATTATGAAAGTTTAAAAATAAATGAACCAAAGTAACTTGCAACAGTATGGATGAATCTAAATAGCATTATGTTAAGGAAGAAAGGTTACTTTTCACATTATATAAACAGAATGTATATATTGTTTGTGTGTATGTAAAAATTCATATGCAAAGGAAAGCAAGTGAATTATCCTAGGATTCAAAATGATGCTTATCTTTAGTGGCAAAGGAGGCAGAAAGATGGAGTGGGTTCCATATGGTTAGATGTAGATCCCTGTCAAAGTTCTAGTTTTATTTTTTGAATAATGCATTCATGAATGATTAATACATTATTAAAAATAACCAGGCTGGGGCCGGGTGCGGTGGCTCAGGCTTGTAATCTTAGCACTCTGGGAGGCCAAGGTGGGTGGATTGTTTGAGCTCATGAGTTCAAGACCAGTTTGAGCAAAAGCAAGAGCCTGCCTCTACTAAAAATAGAAAAACTGAGGCAAGAGGATCGCTTGAGCCTGAGTCGAAGGTTTCTGTGAGCTGTGATGCCACGGCACTCTACCCAGGGCAACTGCTTGAGACTTTGTCTAAAAAAAAAAAACCAAAAAAACCAGACTGGGTATGGTGGTTCATGCCTATAGTCCCATCCTTTAGGAAGCAGGAGGATCACTTGAGGCTAGGAGTTTGAGACTAGCCTGAGAAGCATAGTGAGACCCTGTCTCTACAAAATAAAGAAAAACAACTAGGTGTGGGAGTGTGCTTGTAGTCCTAGTTACTTGGGATGCTGAGGCAGGATTTTGAGGTTATAGTAAGCAATGATTGTGCCATTGTACTCCAACCTGGGTGACAGAGTGAGACCCTATCTACTTTATTATTTAATAAAAGCAATTCAAACACTGACCAACGATGAGAGTGTCATTAATCAAGTCAATTCTGTGTACCTGAAGCTTATTAAAGAAAAATAATTTTCATGAATGAATGGATGAATTAAAAATCACCAGTGACACCAATCAGAGAGAAGCCTGATTTAGGAAGAGCTTTATCACAACCCAATTATAGTACAGAATGTACTTGCTGGAGAGTCTCTTTACAGGCTTATAAATGAACTTAAGGAAATTTTGGAAAAATAAGTTATTATGATAGATTAAGTTTTGCCTAAAAATGTTCCTGAGTCATTCCTAAAAACTATATCAGGGCAGCACCTGTGGCTCAGAGGAGTAGGGCACTGGCCCCATATGCCAGAGGTGGCAGGTTCAAACCCAGCCCCAGCCAGAAACTCCAAATCAAAATAAATAAATAAATAAATAAATAAATAAATAAATAAATAAATACTATATCATTTTCCATTCCTTTCTAGCTGTAGGGATGCAGTTCTTTTATGCTTTCCTCTTGCATTAATTGGCCTGCAATTAAAGTGAACTGCTATTGGATAATTTATGATTGAGTAATATGATCTAAGTCATAGAATCAAAGGAGACATATTTAGAACACTTTTTTTTGAAACAGAGTTTTATTATGTTACCCTTGGTAGAGTGCTGTAGTGTCACAGCTCACAGCAACCTCAAACTCTTGGGCTTAAGTGATTCTCTTGCCTCAGCCTCCCAAAAAGCTGGGACTACAGGTGCTGCCTGCCACCCGGCCTGGCTTTTTTTTTTTGTAGTTGTTATTATTGTTTAGCAGGCCTGGGCCGGGTTCGAGCCTGCAAGCCCCAGTGTATGTGGCTGGCACCCTAACCACTGAGATACGGGTGCTGAGCCTATTTTTGTATTTTTAAATATTTTGAAATAGCTAAAGCATACAGAGAAGTAACAAAACCTCACATTTCTAATATGATACAGTACTTTCAGAGTAGTTCATATTTTAACTACATCAGTTATTGCTTACCTTTGGCATCAACTAAAATATAATTCAACTCAAATTCATTCCCCGAGAATTTTAGACTCTTCTTATTCTGAATCTTACAAATTTGTGGTTGGAATGCTTAGTCTGAACCACCCATGGTAACTTGCCCTCTTCCTGTGACCAGTAGAGATCCTCGTGATGGGATTTTATAAGCTCATGGGAGTGTAGGTTAACTGTGGTAGACTGTTGACTCAACTCTATGAGAGCAATTCAGAAATAGTTTTCTTTTTATGCAGCAACACCTGCCCTTTACCTGCCCTAAAGACTTCTTCAAACAATGAGGGATTGGAAATAGAAACTCTTCTGAAAGAAGCAGCCTTAAACATCCATCCATGCCATTTGCTCCCACTGCTTTCTTTCAAGTAGGAATTTTCTCTTATGACCATAATGAACTCTGAGGAACCCCACTCTCCCATTTAGAGGCAAAAGTGTGTCTGGGAATAGGAACCACACTGAGTGTATAGTGAGAGCCCAAACACCTCCCTGGGTCTGAGTGTTTTCACAGCTACTGTGCTCCTTGGTTCTGAGCTCTTCATTCTCTCAGCCAATGCCTCGCTGTTTACACATCTTTAAAACTGTGCCTGGAAATTTCGGGCTTTTAGCAGAATTACA
Organism: Perodicticus potto; assembly: GCA_963574655.1. Taxonomy (NCBI): domain Eukaryota; kingdom Metazoa; phylum Chordata; class Mammalia; order Primates; family Lorisidae; genus Perodicticus; species Perodicticus potto. The sequence continues at coordinate 3,428 of CAUYRH010037766.1, read as the reverse complement.
TCCTTTAAGTGCCCATTTAACTTCTCCCCTTTTACAAGTTAGTAAAGAGCTAAAAAATAAGAGAATCCTAGCAATGTATAACATTGTAAATTCCCACGTTTTTGTAATAAAATCCCTTTCAAGGCTTAGGTAGATTAAAAAAAACTGTTCTCTTGTAAGGATAAAAATTCTTTTAGATAATGACAATGAAAACTTCATTTCCAAGACAGGTAAAATGTTTTATTAGATATGTTGTTCAACATTTTTATCTCACAGCATGCTTGAACCTATAGTTAAACTTCTGTTGCAAAATTAAATTATGTTGATGAAAAAAGAAGAGGAGGGAAATAAAAGAATATATTTGATGTGCTTTGAACCTCTTCCAAAAATCATTTAATTAATGATCTTTAAAATTTTGGGGGGTACACCAGTGTGGCACACTGGTTGAAAATCACTGCACTAGGAATTCTGGGAAGATGGCCGACTAGTAGCAACCCTTGGCAGAGGCTCTTGAGCAGAGAAAGAAAAACTGGACGGAATCAGACTCTATGAAGCTAAAGATGGGAAGCTGAGCCAAGAAAGAAGTTCAGCAAGCTGTAGTTCCAAGGAAGAGCATTCAAGAAACCAAATTACAGGTACAAAGCCTATCAACTAGAGGACGGGAGACACCTCCCCTAAGCAGGGGGCCTGCTGCAGGCTATCTGCAAACAAGCAGGGAACAAAAGACCTCTCATTTTACCTTGCTGGAGAGAACTGCTAAATTCCACGTCTCTTTCTCTGGAGAGGTCCCACTTATGAACCTTGATACCACCCCACCAGGCATAAAATTGAACAGATATTTTCCCCCACAAGTCCAAACTCCCAGTCTACTCTTTCCCCCTGGCATGGCAGTCTGAAGTTTTGCCCCCTGCAGAGCACAGAGTGTTTGGTCTTGTCCTGAGAGAATGGGCATAGTGTGGACCACCAACCATCAGGACAGAATCTGTGACTAACGGGGAAGAAAGATGGTGTGGGAAGAGAGGGACACTCGGCGGGAGGAGGAGCACTCTCCTGGTTATGACTATGCCTGGCCAGTGGTAGTGTTGACCCTCGGTTCAGGCTTTGTCTGGCGGGATGGGGTGCAGAGCCCCCAGCTCTGATGGCACCAATAGTGGGAGAGTGGTTGCCCCGTGTGGACTGAGTTCAGCAGAGGCTTGATAGGCATGGACTGTGACCTGAGAGCAAGTGCACGATCCCCTGATTCCAACAGAATTCTCGAGCAGTGGCTTATTGGATGTGAACCAAGACCTGAGGGCTAGGGCATGGCCCACTGTCTCCAGTGGGGCTGGGGAGCAGAGGCTTACCAGGCGAGGACTGAGACCTGCACGCGGAGTGTGGTGCCCTGACTCTAACAGAGCCTGTGAACAGAGGCTGTCCAGGCAGTGGACTGAGACTGGCAGGCAGGGGCATGTTCCCCTGACTCCATCTGGTCTGGCAAGCAGAGGCTAGCTGTGTGTGGACTGAGACTGAAGGGTGGGGCCCAGTCCCCTGACTCCAACAGAACCTGCAAACAGAGGCTTGCCAGGCAGTGGACTGAGACTGGCAGGTGGGGGCATGGTCCCCTGACTCCAACTGGTCTGGCAAGTAGAGGCTAGTTGTGTGTGGACTGAGATTGGAGGGTGGGGCTGGTGCCCTGACTCCAATAGAGCCTGTGAATAGAGGTTTGCCAGACAGTGAACTGAGACTGGCAGGTGGGGATGTGGTCCCTTGACTCCAACTGGCCTGGCAAGCAGAGGCTAGTTGGATGTGGACTTAGACTGGTGGGTGGGGGCGTGGCCCCTGGCTCCAGCTGGGCCTGTGAGCAGAGAAGCAAATAACAGTGTAGACTGAGTCTGGCAGGCAGGAGTATGGATTCCTGGCTCTAATTGTGCTGTTAGAGACCCTTGAATCCCTCTCTGTTGGGCACGGTTTGCACTGCCTGAGATAATTTGATTGGAACCTGTGTCTGGGGCTGTCCACTCGGGGACATTCTGAGGTTGACCTTCAAGTTCTGTAGCAGAAAAGAACTGAAGGGTGGGGGCTGGGTGCCACAGCTGTTTGTATCTCTTCACAGTCAAGATTTAAACCTAATACTGTGGTTACTTAGGATAGTGTAGAGGTTGGCTGACATCAAACAGAGCTAGCTTGTGTTAGCTCACCAAGTAGTTCCAAGACTCTCTGGCTAAAACTCTGAAAGAGACCTTTGTAAGTTTGTAGGAGACAAGCCACAATTACAAAGCCTAGCTTTGTAAGGCTAGGTAAGGTGTTATCTCTATAACCTGGGAACAACAATTCAATCTCACCCTACCAGTTCTAATAACCAAACGGTGGAAAATAAACATGGTGCAGACCCAACAGAAGAACTTTGGCAACATGAATAACTAGAGTAGATCAACCCCACCAAGAAATGACAAAGGAGATACAACTGAAGATGCAATGCATAAACAAATGGCAGCAATGTTAAAAATCAAATGCAGAGTATGGATTGCAAATAAGATAAATAGAATGGAAGAAAAGATAGAAATTGAATTCCAAAGAGTAGTTATAAAGTTGTCTCAAGAAATTAATGAATTCAAGGGCAGCACCTGTGGCTCAAGGAGTAGGGCGCTGGCCCCAAAATGCTGGAGGTGGTGGGTTCAAACCCAGCCCCAGCCAAAAACTGTGAAAATAAAAGAAATTAATGAATTCAAAGCCCAAGTCACCAAAGATATGGACATAATGAGAAAAGAGATAGCAGAGCTCAAGGAAATGAAAAAGTTAAGGAGCTCCAAAACACAGTAGAATCCCTCAGTAATAGAGTTGACCAGGCAGAAGAAAGGATCTCTGAAACTGAAGACAAAGCTTTTGAATGATTCCAAACACTCAAAGAGGCAGACAAATGGAGAGTAAAAACTGATTATTCCCTGAGAGAGTTGTGGGATCCCTCCAAAAGATCAAACATTTGTCTTATAGGAATTCCTGAAGGAGAAGAGGATGGTCCTAAAGGTATCGATGCTCTACTCCAAGAGATTTTGGAGGAGAATTTCCCAAGTATTGCCAGAGATACAGAACTTCAGATAGCAGACAGTTTCAGAACCCCAGCAAGACACAATCCAAATAAAGCATCTCCTAGACACATTGTGATTAACTTTGCCAGAGTTAAGATGAAGGAGAAAATTCCGCAAGCAACCAGATGTAAGAAAAGCATCACTTACAAAGGGAGAAACATCAGAATAACTGCAGATCTCTCAGCCAAAATGTTTCAAGCCAGAAGAAGATGGTCATTGACTTTCAGTCTCTCTCTCTCTCTCTTTTTTTTAATTTTTATTAAATCATAATTGTGTACATTGGTGCAATCATGGGGCACAATGTGCAGACTTCATATACAATCTGAAATATTTTCATTGAACTATTTAACATAGCCTTCATGGCCTTTTAATCACTATATGAAG
>CAUYRH010037765.1:0-10506 GCA_963574655.1 Perodicticus potto | reverse complement strand
GTGTCTCCTTCACTTTACACTTGGGACTAAATGTGGAACCCCCATTTCCTATGCCTAGGTCAGTTTCTTGTGAATTTCCTAGGCCTGAATTCCAAGGATGGACTGTGTCCATTCATTGATACACTCATTCACCTTGCCCCTCGTGGAAGGGACTGTATTCATTTGTTTCCTGGCCAAGGAACCCATACACCTATATATACCCTGAGGCTAGAGGCCTAGAGGAGGAGACGGGGAAAGACCAGGAGAGGAACGGAAGAGCTTCTCTCTCCCCACTTGAAATCTCTCCCTCTACCAGGAGCTTTGGTGTTTTCTGTATTCTTTTCTGTAAATCAATTCTGTCTTACCACGGAGGGGTGAGGGGGGGGAAATAATGTAATGAAGAATAATAAAATACATATATTTATCAAAAAAAAATTCTAAAAAAAAAAAAAATTTCCTGAGTGCTAGAGTTGGTTCTGCTTAGAGTTATACTTCCACTGAAAGGCAGCCAAATATAATATTTGACAGTGCAACAAAAATAATCTCAAGGCTAGTATGACTTTACCTTCCAGTTAAGGGCTATAGCCAACAAACAAAAATAAATATAACACTATTACATTCAAATCAATGGATTAGTGAAGACAGGATATTATCCTTTAAAAACTCTTAAAATGCTTTCAGACTCTGCTCATTTATCCCCACCTCCTTCTAGCACAGTGTCCGGTACAAAGTGGGTGCTGCTTAAGTCTATGCCAATCCCCGTCCCCTAGTGAGGCACAGTGGCTCACTCCTGTAATCCCAGCACTTTGGGAGGCTGAGGCGAGAGGACTGCTTGAAGCCAGGAGTTGAGACCAGCCTGGGCAACATAGCAAAGACCCTATCTCTACAAAAAAGTAAAGCCAGGCGTGGTGGCTGTGCCTCTAGCTACTTAAGAGGCTGAGAGAGGAGGGTTGCTGAAGCCCAGGAACTGGAGGTTACAGTGAGCTATGACTATGCTACTGTACTACAGTCAGGACAACAGAGCCAAATTCTGTCTCAAAAAAAAAAAAAAAAAAAAACCAAAAGGTATTTTATGCCGTGTAAATGAGGTTAATATGCAGCTAAGTACTTGTTCTCAAGTTACTTCATGTTTGTTTTTTTAAAAAACTTTAATTTCTTTGACTCAACTGTTCAAAGAAAGACAAGTTTCTCCCCTTTTCTGTAGTGTCTTTGCACTCTTCTCGGTAGACAGGCAGAAGACATCAGTTGTTACACATAAATTGTTGTCTTTTAACTCTGATTGCATCCCTACTTCCTATCTTTCATGGTTGTTGGTAACATTTAATGGAGGAATTAAACAGGATGCAGTTGGTTAAAATTCTCTTAGTTGGAAGAACAAAAATCATTTTACCACAAATGATTTGCACCAGAATGTTTACTGCGGCTCAATTCATGATTGCCAAGTCTTGGGAGCAACCCAAGTGCCCATCAACCCATGAAGGGATTAACAAACTGTGGCACATGTATACCATGGAGTACTATTCAGCCATAAGAAAAGATGGAGACTTTACATCTTTTATGTTTACCTGGATAGAGCTGAAACACATTCTTCCTAGTAAAGTATCTCAAGAATGGAAACAAAAATACGTATCCAATATACTCAATACTAACATGAAACCAATATATATACACAATTACATGCCCACATGAAAGATAAAATAACAAATATAGTCTAGCAAGGGGGAGGGGAAAGGAGGATGATTGGCAGGAGGAAGGAGGGCAATTGGCAGGATTGTGCACAATAGGAGGGTGGTCACACCCCTTGGGTGAAGAGCTCAACTACAACTTGAACTTTACCTTGGAAGTGAGAACTACATAAGCTAAAAATTTATGAAATAAATAATTTATTTATTTATTGAAATAAAAAAATTCTCTTAGCCCAGCCTATGTAAATGCCTCCATTATCCACCTCCATTATCTGTTTTAATGCTCTAATCCCAAAGTTCCTTCTGTCCTTAACTTCTCCATGGGTTTTTTTAACTGCCTGCTAGACATTTCCAGGCATCTCATACAGTGCCTAAAGCCAAACTCATCATCTTTTCCCCAAAATGCACAGGCTCTTAGCAGTGGTTCACCATTTAAGTAACTTAAGCTAGAACCTGTGTCACCTTAAACTCCTTGCTAATGTTTCTGACCTGAATGTATCTCCATAACCTACCAGTTTAACCTTCTAACTATTAACTCCTTTGTCTATTCTGCCATTTCTCATCTAGCTCAGATCCCAATTATCTCTCACCTAAAAGATAACGCTTGTCTCCCAGATGGTCTCTTTGATTCTATAAGTCTTAAACTCCTTTCTCCAAACAATGGAGAATAACCTGACAGTATCTAACTTTGGCTGATTAATTCCTCCAATGAAACCCTTCGATGGCTCTTCCTCTCTTATTCAACCACGAATTTGTACGGTATAGTGTATAGTACGTAATATAGTACTGGCCTTTGAGAATTTGGCTCCAGCCTCTTTCCCCCTCCTACAGGCTACTCCCTTCTTAGAAGGTCCCTGTTACTTCTTTTCACCCATCAGCATGTACTTATTCCTTAACACCATTCTCCCCTGATGACTTTCATGGCCCCACACTTTTAGTGACATTGCTTTATCTTGCTGTGGGTCACGTGAGCCTGTCTACCCTGTCCCAGTGTCTGTCCTCCATATTTAGCATGTGAGCTCCTTTAGGGAAGGATTTGGGTCTTATATGAATATCTCTAGTTCATAATCCAATGATTCTCACAAGGTAAGTCTTTGAAAAATATTGCAGAAAGATGAATACATGAAGTTCAACAGTGAGAGCTAAAGGTCTAACATCAAAAAACTATTATTAAGTCAAAGATGGTAGCTATAATAATAAAGAAAGCTCCATTACATTCCCCTAGGCAAATTCATATTTTTCCTTTATCCTTAATTTTAATTCTTATAGTGCTTCTCATAGTCCTGAAATAATGTCAATTATTTTCAGAATATCGGACCACTGAAAGCAATCCTTCTATCCTCTCTCCACTTGACTGTAAAAATTAATCTGTATCTTCATCCACAGGAAACATGTCTTCCTCTCTCTGATTTCTATTGTCCTGTAAAAAAGCTCCAGATACTCATCTGGCCCTTCTTTTTTTGAGATGGAGTCTCACTGTGTTGCCCCAGGCTAGGGAGCTGTAGCTTCATAGCTTACAGCAACCTTAAATTCCTAGGTTCAAGCAATCCTCTTTCCTCAGCCTCCCAAGCATGCGAGGCTACAGATCTGTGCTACCACACTCAGCTTATTTTTTCTATTTTTGGTAGAGATGGGGTCTTGTTTTTTGCTGAGGCTGATCTTGAACTCCTGAGCTCAAGCAGTCCACCCCTCTCGGCCTCCCAAAGTGCTACTCACCTGGCCCCCCTCTCTTCCCAAATGTCACTTCTTCACTTTTATTTCAGAAATAATCCTTAGATTTAGGGCCTCTTCTAATTCTCAGAGCCAGGGCTATAGTTCAGGTCTTTATCATCTCTCATTTTGATTATTTTAACAACCCCCTAACTAATCTTTCCTCCTCTAGTCTCTCCCCTTAATAATCTGCTTATGTATGTATGTATGTATGTATGTATATGAAGGGGCATGGTCTCCTGCACCCATGTAAAGCTAACTGGTTTCATTTGTGCTTCTTGAGGTATGAGGCCTTGAGAAGGGACATTTTAAGTACTTGGGCTGGAAGTGACTTTTGGGGGAAAAATCTCCCCCACGCCACTGAACCAGCCTAGTTGAAAAAGCAGAATGTGCTGGAGGGCCCTGCCAAGTTGCAGCTGGAAATCAGTTACTTGCTGGGGGCAGTGGGCCGTTGCACTTTGTCCCCTTACCGTAACTTACACAATAGCTTTCAGTTAATCATACAGGGAAGTAGGCAAACAGAACAGACAACCCAGCGCCTTTATGGTTTATCTCCATTGTTGTTTATCTCCAAGCAGGACATTCTTAGTTTAGAAAGGTGTGTACAGGTTTTGCTGCATTAAAGCTAACAAGGAATTGTTATGACAGTTTTAAACCTTACCTTTTCTTGGATATTGTTATCTGATGATTTAGGGTATATAAGAATCTTAGTAAAGATGGGTTTTTGCTGAATGCCTGAGAGAGCATCAGCCATTCCCTTTCAGACAAATCATTTCGTCTGTGGTGCTATCTCTGTGTCATCAACCAGGAGGGCTGGCTGGCAGCAACCTATATGTATGTATTAAGACAGAATCTCACTCTGCTGCTCAGGCTGGAGTGGTATCATCACAGCTCTCAGCTACCTCAAAACTCCTGGGCTCCAGAGATCCTCCTGCCTCAGCCTCCTGAGTAGCTGGGACTATACACAAGCACCACCACACTGGCTAGCTTTATTTTGTTTATTTTTTGTAGGGATAAGACCTGTGCTATGCTGTCCAGGCTAGTCTCAAACTCCTGAGATCAAGCGATCCTCTCATCTCAGCTTCCCAAAGTGCTGAGATCACAAGCATGAGCCACCACTTTTTATACTGCTAGCCAATAATCCACTCTTTATACTGCCCACGCTCTAGCCAATAATCCATTCTTTATACTGCCTAAGCTCTAACCAAAACTGACCCTATTTTAAAATCTTCTCATGTGAATAAGACAAAGTTCAAACTTCTTAGTCTGAAATACTGCCTTGTCCCATCCTACCTTTCTAATCTTACCTCCCCTCGTGCATTCTAGAATCACATCAATCTGCCAACCACTTCTTATCAAGCTATGCCAAACAACATCTCTCCAATTTTGGTCATGCGGTCTGTCTGACCTCTTTGTCAATTTGAACTATCCCCACTTGTCCTTCAAGAAGACCCAGTTCAGATGAGCTTCTCATCTATAAAGCTATTCACCTGTCCAATTATAAATAATGACTAATTTCAGGGTTTTAATAACATTTACTTCATACAGCTGGTATTGGCACACAAAATATTAGAAATCTCCACTATAAAATGGAAACTCCTTGAAAGAAAAGACTATGAATTACACATCTTTGCATATTTACTGCCTAAGATAAAGCCTAAAGCAAAACAACTGCTCAAAAAAATGCTTGTTGAATTAAAATACCTCCATTGCATAACAAATCCTGAAAGGCAGGAACAAGTCATATCACTGAATTTTCAGTAGCACCTAAAACAGCTCAGAGACCAAGACAAATTTATGAAATGAAAGAATCAACCACTATGGGGGACAAATATTGTAGAATTATGTAAGTTAAGCTGAAAAACTTTGAAAACATAAATACGCCTAAAATTTAAATATTTGTTACAAAACATTTCTGGCATACAAAGACTAGAGCAGGGCTACTTAGGTATGCTACTATTATGGGTCCACTGTGAGAATGGACAGTAGACCCATAAAATTACAAGTATCTAGAATCTTTCATAGCAGCGTAACATGACTGAGACAAATGCACACTCAGTGGCTTGCCTCACTGAAGGCTTCGTCTCACAGAGCTCATGTGTAAGTGGCACATGGAGCAAGAACTGCAGGCTAGTTGTGGTGCAATAAGATCTTTCACCTGAGACAGTTTAAGAAGCATCAGCAAAGAGAAGCAGCTCCTGAGTACCACAGCCAGTATCTTCATCTTACCTCGCATGTTCTCGAGACCTTTTCTTCCGATGACACAAAACATTGACACAGTTGAAAATACCTCTGTGCCCCTCCCCAATCTTTGAGTTCCTCTTTCCTCTCCGATGCAACTTTTTAAATAGGCTACTGTCAAAGGAAAATCAGTGCCAGAGAGTAAAGCAATAAAGAGATTATTCAGAACTATTGCAATAAGGGAAAAGAGACCTCATTGCAGAAAAGGGCTCAATTCCAAATATAATAGGCAAGTGGAAACCTGTAGCCAAAGAGTAGGGTGGTCGCCAGTAAATGGAAAATAATGAGGAGAAAATATTAAGAGAAAGGAGATATTTCTTGTCATCAGACATCACCTTGGGGGCGGTGGAGGACGAGGAACCCGGGAGGGTGAAGATGATCAGGTATGAAGGACAGGGATTCTGGCTAAATTGACTTAGCAGGTTCTTGCTAAAATGAATTCTAAAAAGGAACACACACAGATAGGGACGGAGTTTAGGAGCTTAATTAAAGTTCGGTTAAGCCAAGAATCTTGGTCACTACTAAATCCTGTTTAGTCATGTGAGATTTTCCTGTTGAGGTTTAAGGTAATGGTGCTTCTTACCAGAAAACAGTAAAGATTACCAATAATATTATTTTAAAGACTCCAGCCTGTTTAATATTATGTGAAAATCTGCGCTGCACCCCCTACCGGTGACCCTTCAGCCATGACAGACTGACCTGAACTCCAAGTAAAGGGACATCTCCTGGCTCTCCCTTCAGAGGCAGAAACGCCTTACTGAAGTGCGCACAACTTAACAGGAGGATTAAAGAGCCTGTTGTAAAGGTGAAGAAAGAACACAGACGACTGATTTCCAGTAGTAAATTAGACTTTCTAAGAACACTAGGTTGATGAGACCTTACTATGAAAGTGCTTATTTCAGTGTTAGAGGTTAGCTTGGAAAAGAAACGGGGGAAGAGAAATGCCTGAAATAACAGTAATGGGCCTTCCACGGTTAATCAAGTGGGTATCATGATGCCAATGCGCTTCCTGAAACTGAAACTTTCATTTTTGCATTACTGCCTACTCATTTCCAAAACACGCACTGCTAATCAAACTTGTTTGGCTGTCTCCTTATCAAAACTTTACAAAACTTTAATTTCAGCCTCATGAGCCCTGCAGCTGTAAATTAATTGAATACAATTTACAAGTATTACGCAGTGAGATTAAGGACTCTTGAAGTCTTTCCCTGTTTAGTTGGCTTAGCTGCCTAGCACGCCAGTTTTGCTTGACTTGAGTTCAGGGCCCCTGGAAACCTTCCTAATCCTACTCCCTAGGCGTTGTGCCTATTCATGGAACCATGTTAACCCATATCTGGAAAATTAATAAACTTCAGATGGATTTAAGCACATAAAATACTCCCAAATACCTTTTGCCATCCATTATATTGCAGACATCCTTTGCAAGAGGAGAATCCTCCACAATAGCAGATAAAATCATTGAGGCTGTAAGTGAGCAACAAAATACCTCATTTAAGATTACTGCAGTCTAAAGCTGAAGCCAGGAATTAAATCTACTGAAGGTGAAATTGCTTATGCCTTGGATTAATACTGTTATGCCTGAAACTGAGTTCTGAATTTACCCATTTTACAATGAGAGTACAAAATTATCAAGCTTTTTAAACAGCAAAGCAAGTAAAACCGATTGCTCCTGTGTCTGCCAACTGTGCCAAGTGAGTCAATTAATCAGTGGTTACATACATCATGCTGACAAAAAGAACAAAAAAAAACCATTAACTTTCTGAAATAAGAAGTCCTAATATATTGAGGTGCCATAATTCACTTATATTTTCCATAGTTACCAAAGGATTGAAATCCACCCCACCCCTGGTGGTTTTCACTGCACAACTGCCACCCCATCCAAGTGTGGTCAAGTCTTTTACCCTGTTTTCATCAATTTTAACAGTATCTGGAAGACTTTTTCCCCAACTGGAGCCATGGAGGAGATTATAAAGCTTCTGATTTAGGCGAGAAAACTGGGTTTGAAACAACCTCTGATATTAACTGCTAAGGAAGAGGCTTTTATAGATTCTCTAAGTGCTCTGAAACATTGTTCTCAATGGTAAAGTGAGGACAACAATAGCTCTCAAGTAAGGCTGCCGTGGTTGTGAAATAAGAGAAAGTAATGCAAGAGTTGGACACATAATAGGCTTTCAATGGAAAAAAAATCTTTTGAAATGTAAATATATCTGTTTTCCCTCTTTTAGAAAACAATGAAGCCAACATATTTCACTGCAGAATACTCTTTACATATGTGGCCTGAACACTAAAACAGGTAAATTCATAAAGAGTCTTTTTATAGTTTCATGACCGAACACCAGGTACTCAATGGGTACAGAAGTGTTTGCTCTCCCACTGGAACAAGAAATGAATAGAGCAGTGTGGATAGAGTACAGTACATCCTTAAAATAAATGTTCTTGTCTTCCTTTAGTAATTCCAAACAATGGGGAAATTAGCTAATTCAAACAAAGTCCGTGGAATAAATAAAATCCCACACTTGTCTCTGTGGACAAAAAGCAGATGGAAGCAATACAAATGATTGCTAATGCTTTGGCAACCTAACCATTCTTCCAAAAGCCATCTACAAAAGCCCACCAGACCTCCAGCTGTGATGATAATATGGGAACCCGTTATGGCAATTATATTTAACTCAAGACAAGAAATACAAGAGTATTTTTTAAACCAAAAACTCCAAATAAATAAATCCAAAAATGAATTACTGTTTATTCATAGTATCACACAGCCATAGTTTCAAATAGCTAAAAGTAAAGAAGAAAAAAAAAATAAGTATTTTTATATGTACTTCATCATGTAATCTCTAAACAATAAAAACCTGGTTGAGTTGCTACTAAGGAAACAGCCATCTTTAGACCTGGGTAGTTTCTGGAAAATGGGAAGTCCAGAGTAACTTGACCATAAAATGAAAATTACAACTGACTTTCAGAGCTACCCTTGTTAGTGACAAGAAACAAAAGTCCTCTTGAGCAAAGGAAAAATTCACAAGAATTCTTGATGTAGATGGGTGATACATCCATTACCAGCACTGTGCCAAGTGCTGTGGAAAAACAAGAACAAGCAAAACTTGTCTCTGACCTCAAAGAGTTTATATAGTCCAGAGAAGTACCCAGCAATTATAATAGAAAGGCATGAGAGCTATTCCAGAGAGGGGTAGAAGTTATGCTAGAAATACATGTGCCTTACAAAGTAATCCTGCTTACAATCTCAGCAAAGAAACTGTGCCCGCCAATAACTAATGCTATCAACATCCACCCAGTTTCTCAAACTCGTTCTCTTCTAAAATCCTTACCTTAGACTTCCAGACCTACCCTTAAAATATCATACAAATTAATTCTGATATCACAATCACTGCCTGCTTCCTAAAAGTTACCCTGCATCTTCTATTATAAATTCTTCCCAACTAGTGTCCTCACCCTTCATTTTATTTACTACTTAGTTAACTGAAGTATTTCTTCTCAAACATGAATCTGATTTCCCTCCCCTTCTTAAAAACCTCTAGCAGTTCTTGTTGAGTACAGGATAAAGTTCAAACTACTTAGTGCAGCTCAGCCCAGCTCAGCCCAGCCAGCAAAGCAAATACTAGGTTGTGTGGGGGAAATAAAGCTAAGACAAAGACAACCACACTAAACTCAGGGTTAATGGATTTAACCATCCTGTCAGGCCACCACTATTTTACATAAGCTGTTCCTTCTTCTTAAGACCCTATTCCCCTTCTCTTTTTCCCTTCTTCAAATGTCCTGTCTTCTGTGTGGTCTTCTTGGACTCTAGGCAGGGTTTTATCCTTGCCCCATGCCTTATGCCCTCTGCATATGCCATGAAACTGCACTCAGTGTCTTTTTTCTTCCTAGTCTGTGAACGCCTAGAGTTAAGGAATTTAATCATCGCCCACAACCTTGCACAATGTACAGCACAAAGAATATATCTGATAAAAATCTAATGAACTAATTACTAATCCATTCTAAAAGCAAACCTAATAAAGGAAATTAGTTCTTATGAGGCTAGGGCTGTACCATGTTACAAAGATAAAATTATGGTAGGCTTGATAAAAGAAAAAAAATACTGTTATACTCTTAGAACGAGCACACATACAAGATTTTTTATAAACAGATTCCTTACTACTCAACTGTGACATTTCTTCTGAGTCCATGAAATAAATCACCAAATCCTTGCACAAAGAGATGCAAATGTAAACTACATCAGAAATGATGACTAAACCTTATCCAAAGACACTGACCCATTGATAACACCTCACTATAGCATGGTATTCACAGGACAGAAACATGCCCTGTGCTTTCATACCCTCCTCAACAGTTCATGAGGAAATTTCATCCCCAAAAGAGACAACTCACATGCTTATGTTTTTCAAAAGAGAATTCAGGGGCTTTCACCATGGATGCTCTCCAAGGGATGTCATGATAGTAACCGGTCCTACTCATGTTACCCTAGCTTAAGGTCTACTAAATTTAATGCCTTCTTACTTGGATCCAGGAAGAAATTATCTCTTTTCTATGGCTGAAAAAAGCTACTCTGAGCTAGCAGTGTTTGCTATACCAACAAAGACACTTGTGGTAACAGATTTCACTGCAGCCTCAAGAATCCTTTGCTTTGCCTTAACTCTCTTGCTCTGGATATCTTTGCTCAACATGAAGTCTACTTGTGGCGTGTATCTACCACTCCCCTTTATAAGCTATTCATCCTCAGGAGGACTCGTTTCACTCATGTGCTCATGTGTCCACACAGTTCATGACTAATCAGCATAGCTCTTCCTTTGGGGCTCCTCTTGACAAAGACACCTCATAGTACCCAATGTTCACCAAAATGGTGGACATCCTCTTTGCGTCCCATGGCATCCTG
>CAUYRH010037763.1:0-23949 GCA_963574655.1 Perodicticus potto | reverse complement strand
CCAAACAACAATGACGGCTGCAACCAAAAAATGGCCGGGCGTTGTGGCGGGCGCCTGTGGTCCCAGCTACTTGGGAGGCAGAGGCAGGAGACTCGCTTGAGCCCAGGAATTGGAGGTTGCTGTGAGCTGTGATGCCATGGCACTCTATCCAGGATGACAGCTTGAGGCTCTGTCTCAAAAAAAGATAAAATAAAATAACTCTTAATAATTGAAAAGGCAGACTTACCCATTATTTTGCTTTTTCCAAAATTATCCTATTTCATAGGTTAATATCATTATATTAAAGTCCCCAAAACGCCTCTTTTTTTTAAATGATACTATCTTAAAGCTATAAATAAATTAAATAATAGTTAAGATATTCAATCTTTCTATTCAGAAAATGATACATTTCTTTATTAATTTATGCTTTTGTATCTTTTTGCTAAAATTTTGCCATTTTCTTCCATGACTATGACATATTTTTCTTCATGTTATCTCTAGGTACTTTTTATTCTATTGTTAGTGTAAAATGATATTTCTCTCCAATAATCACTTGTTGCCATTGTCAGTACGTTTGTATTTTCATCAAAATTTACACACATACAGAGAGCAAAGAGGCAAATAGCTGTACACCAAGAGACGGCCTGGACCGTGACCCCCCCCCTTTACATTTCCTGATTTCCAACAGCGTCCAGCTTCAACTCTTTGAGCTGATACTTTTAGTATTTACTATGTACTTCTAAATAATCTGCTTATATTACTGTTTATTGGGTTTTCACTTTTAAGGGCTATCTATTGACTTTCTCCTATAGGAAGTATAAACTAAGCTTCCTTTCTTATTCCCACTACCCATCCTTCCAATCTCAAATTTTATTTGATCCTCTAATTTCTTAATTTTCATGTGATCAATATTTATCTTATAATTTTATGTAAATATTAATAGTTGATCAGTAATTTAATTTTCCTGATCAACTTCTTATTCTTCCTAACATTATAATTACATTATAATTGTCTTGTTTTTATTTGTTTATTTGTTTAGGTAGGACTGGGTGGAGGGGAGCAGCAGGACATAATCATCTGTGCACTACTCTTTAATTTATCTCTATATTCTTTTTTTTTTTTTTGTAGAGACAGAGTCTTCCTTTATTGCCCTCAGAAGAGTGCTGTGGCATCACACAGCTCACGGCAACCTCCAACTTCTGAGTTTAGGCGATTCTCTTGCCTCAGCCTCCCATGTAGCTGGTACTACAGGTGCCCGCCACAACGCCCAGCTGTTTTTTGTTGCAGTTTGGCCGGGGCCAGGTTTGAATCCGCCACCCTCGGTATATGGGGCCTGTACCCTACCCACTGAGCCACACACGCCACCCGATTTATCTCTATATTCTTTCGCAGTGGTGCAACATTCTCTCAAGACATTCAAAAACATTAA
Source organism: Perodicticus potto (assembly GCA_963574655.1). Taxonomy (NCBI): domain Eukaryota; kingdom Metazoa; phylum Chordata; class Mammalia; order Primates; family Lorisidae; genus Perodicticus; species Perodicticus potto. The sequence continues at coordinate 22,541 of CAUYRH010037763.1, read as the reverse complement.
GTGTTCTATTACATTCATTTTAGGGGAGCAGTTTTTCCTGGAGATGTGCACTCTTCAGGTCTACTTCAAAGGAGACTTTTGTCCTGGGTTATTCCCTTGAGCTTTTGCTAGAGTTGGAGATCTCGCTCATGTTGGATCCACTGTTTCCCAGATTCCATCCCTTCCTCTTTCTTTCCTCACTAGTGTATTTTAACAGAGCATATTGCCCAGTAGCTTTATGGGGGAAAAAAATGCATGAGAGGTAATGCATTCTAGACACATTACATGTCTACAAATGCCTTTATTCTGCTCTCAGAGTTCACTGATAATGACACCGAGCATAGAATTCTAGTTGGAAATGATCTTTACTCAGAAGCGTGAAGGCATCTCTACTATTACTTCCACTTTCCAGTGTCTCTGCTGAGAAACACTTTGCCATTCAGACTTTTGGTCCCTGGCAGGAACCCATTTTGTTCCATTTGGAAGCTGTTAAGGTGTTCTCTTTTTCTCATGCGCTCTGAAATTTCCCAGGGAATTGATTTTCATCCACTTTGGTGAATACTCAGTGGGCCCTTCAGATCCAACTGAGTCAGCCTGAGTCCCTCATGAGACTTTTCACTCTGAAATTATTTCATTTGTTACACACATTTTCTCTGTTCTCGTTTTCTGAAACTCCTCTGCTGCTGGATTTCCTAGACTCTTCCTTTAACATTCTTTTTTTGCTCCTTTTCTATTTCCCATCCTTTTGACATTTGTTTCTATTTTCGGAAATATGTCTTCAACTTTATTATCCAGTTCTGTGAAAACTTGCTTTCCTGAAATCATACCTGTAATCCCCTAAAGCTTTGCTTTGTTCTCTAAATGTTACTTTATTTTACTTCTATTTTTTATGATTTTTTTAATATCTCCCGAAATAGTTTCTTTCTTCCCAGTTTCTTTAATGTTTATTATCTTGGTCCTGCTCTTTCCTGATCCCTCATTTTGGGGAGAGGAAAAGTAAGAAGCGGATTGGAAACATGGTGTAACATGTGACACCTGCTTCCCCTTGGAATGATCTTGGAATATATCCTTTGGACCCTTCCTCTGCAATGTTACAGTATTTAGTTTTTTACCCTGGATGGATCAAATTCACCAAAAACTTCATTTAAGATCTCCTGACTGGAGGGCATAACCTCATTTTCAGCTTTCTAAGAACCACAGAAGAAGAAGAAAGCTGAGTCTCCAAAGTCAGTGAATACTGTGCCGTATTTCTCTCTTTTTGTGCTCGCACTCTTCACTGAGCCTGTAGGTTCCTACTGTTATTTCTCCAGAGAATAATCCTTCAGTCTTCTCCCACCACAATGGGAAAGGGCAATCACCATGGGTGAAGTTGAGGAAAAGATCTTGGCACCAATACAGGCTTTCAATCGCTCTTTTATTTTTAAGATCTGCTAACACCTGCTATCTGCTCATTCCCACGTGCCAAGTGCCATCGGGTCCTGAGCCCTGGAGACTCAGGTACACAGGAGCTTGCTCCTTAGTGTGCCCCCTGGATGGCTTAGCGTTCACACTCCTCAGCTCTGATAATGCTCTGGGTACCATGCTCTCCTCTGCTTACTATTTCCAAAACATCCTCCATGGTCTTTTTCTTGTGGGTATATGCCTTCAGTTGGTATTCTCTTTACTTGTGGTTAGTCTAGTTTCAGAAGGGCGCACTTACAATATGTGTATTCACTTCTCTCTGATGGAAAGTACCCATTGATTCTACATATTAATTTGGTAAATTAAGAATTTACAGACCTGGCTCGGTGCCTGTAGCTCAGTGATTAGGGTGCCGACCATATACATCAGGGCTGGCAGGTTCGAACCTGGCCCAGGCCTGATAAACAACAATGACAACTGCAACAAAAAAATAGCCGAGCATTGTGGCAAGAGTTGGAGGTTTCTGTGAGCTGTGACAACACAGCACTCTACTGATGGCAACATAGTGAAACTCTGTCTCAAAATAAATAAAGAAAGAAAGAAAGAAAGAATCTATAGACCTATTCGCACTTTCTATTGATATATACCTGAACTCTTTCACAAATTATGAGTTTGCCAACTAGTTCTTTCATATCTCTATATTAATAATCAGCAAATGAAAATATTTTGATATATACCTACTTCATATATATATGCACACAAATATGTATTTCTCTATAAAATATATATATTTTTATTTTATAAAATATATATTTATACATAAAGTATATGTATTTATATATATAAAGTAAATATATACATACATATATTTATAAGATACATATTTACTCATATATTATATATATAAATATTTTATATACTATTTCACTTATCAGAAATTCTAGGAAAATGTTGTATGACAGTGGTTTCATAGGTCATTATTTTATGTTGCAAAGTTTCTAATGTCTTACCGTTAAGTATTTGTTTTCCCATTAGTCGTTGGTAATATATTTTTTATTATCTTAAGAGAATATCATTTATAGCATCTTAAGAGAGTGTCAAATTGTATGTTTGCAGAGAATGAGGAAATTTCATGTGCCACATTAAATCCGTATGCATTTCTAAATTACTTACAATCTATATATATTTGCATACTATTTTTAGAACTTTAAAAAAAAAACCCATTTAAGATTTATCAAAATATTTATGGAATTCCGTTCTACCAAATGCACATTCTTTTGTTAGCTATTCATTCCCAACACTATTGAGATCCTCCTATATGACAGGCATTTTCATTTGCTAAGCACGGAGCAAGATAACAAGGTCCCTGCATTCGTGCAGCTGATATCCCAGTCACCTAGAAATAAAAGTGTCTAGATATACAGATTGGTAGTCAGGAAAAAGTTCTCAGAAAACATGGACATTTAAGCTGAGGTTTATGGCTTGAGTAACCTGGTAAATGGTGGTGTCAATTAATGAAATGGGAAATACTGGGAAGCTCTATTTTGGGGGGCAGTGAGGGAAGAACTTCAATATTTTATGTGGACGTATCATGTATGGAATGTCTCCTAGGAAGCCTGTTTGGAAATGACAAGTAGGCACTCTGATACAGGGATCAAGCTCAGGGGAGAGGCTAGAATTACAGACAAGAATTTGAAAAATTCAGGATAAATTGTCCGTAGAAATGTGATCCCGCATAATGTAATGAAGAGTGTGCATGTCAAAAGAATATAGAAAAGAAATTAGGATGGAGCCCCAGGGAGTTCCAGGAAGGTAAAAGGGTTGGAAAGCAACCTGCAAAAGTCTGAGAGGCAGCACTGAAGAAACAGGAAGAAAAACAAAAGCATGAAAAGTGGTCAGTTGGGTGAAAGCTGCGTCTTCAGAGGCAGGGGCCAATAGACGTGTCAAAGGTGTCTGGAAAAAAACAGTACAAAGGGGCGGCGCCTGTGGCTCAAAGGAGTAAGGTGCTGGCCCCATATGCAGAAGGTGGTGGGTTCAAACCCAGCCCCAGCCAAAAACTGCAAAAAAAAAAAAACCCTTTTGGGTGTTGCATGTGGCTCAGCAAGTAGTGCGCTGGCCCTGTGTACCGAGGGTGGCGGGTTCAAACTCAGCCCCAGTCAATCTACAACAACTACAACCAAAAAAAATAGCCAGGTGTTGTAATGGGTGCCTGTAGTCCCAGCTACTCGGGAGGCTGAGGCCAGAGAATCGCCTAAGCCCAGGATTTGGAGGTTGCTGTGAGCTGTGACATCACAGCACTCTACCAAGGGCGATAAAGTGAGACTACAAAAAAAAAAAAAAAAAAGCAGAACAAAGGGGCTAAAACTTAACCATTCATTTGACAAAATTATTGTTAACCTTGACAAGTGTGGTTTGAAAGGAGTGGCACAGACACAGACAACCAACTTTGTTGTGTGTGTCTGTGTCTCCAGCAAACAGAAGCTAGTCTTTGGGTTTATGCAAAGACGAAGAGGAAAATTGGATTTAAACAGGTTTGACGTTTTCCCAGATAGGTACAACTGTAAGAATATGTATTGGTGTGCCTTAAAATAAGAACTGGGTAAGGAAAGAAGAAAGTGATTCATAGTCAGAATATAAAAGGTCAATGGAGGAAACAATTCTATGGTATTTAAGAGTTATCATTTTAAGAGTAATGGAATAAATAAGCTGGAAGGATAAAATTGGTGATGAGAATGTCAGATGGTTAAAGTCAAGACTTCCAGGGTGTTCAGAAATGCTGTTATATATTTTGTGAGCGTACTAGTAATGTACTGTTTTTATTACGTTGGTATATACTGTGAATAAGAATGGTCACGGTAGCAAAGATTTAAAACAAACACAAAAAACAGCCACTTCCTCTGGATTTTCTAGTTTGTGTGTGTAGAAAGTTCATAGTAATCTTGGGTAATCTTTTATATTTCTGTGGTATTCGTTGCAATGTTTTTTTTATTTAGCCTGTTTGAATCCTCTTCTTTTCTTGGTTAATCTACTAATGGTCTATTGATTTTGTTTATCTTTTCAAAGAATTAACTTTTTGTTTCATTGATTCTTTGTGTTTTGCTTAGTTCTGCTCTGATCTTTATTCTTTCTTTTCTTCTGCTAGCTTTGGATTTGGTTTTTTCTTTTTTTTTTTCTAGTTCCTTGAGATATGATGATAGGTGTTAATTTGTGATCTTTCTGTCTTTTCAATGGAAGCATTTAGTGCTATAAACTTCCCTCTTAGCACTTTTTTTGCTTCATCCCACAGATTTTGGTACATTTAACTTACATCACCATTGTCATTCAGTTCAATTTTTTTTTTAAATTTCCTTCTGACCCAGAAACCATTCAGCAGCAGATTGGTTAATTTCCATGTACTTGTATACTTTTGCAAGCTTCCTATTAGAATTGATTTCTGTTGTTTTTTGTTGTTGTTGTTGTTGTTTTTGTAGAGACAGAGTCTCACTCTATCACCCTCCATAGAGTGCTGTGGAGTCACAGCTCACAGCTACCTCCAACTCCTGGGCTTAGGCGATTCTCTTGCCTCAGCCTGGGACTACAGGCGCTTGCCACAGCGCCTGGCTAATTTTTGATGCCGTTCGGCCGGGGCCGGGTTTGAACCCACATCCCTCGGTATATGGGGTGGCGCCCTACTTGCTGAGCCACAGGCGCCTGGTTTTATTCCACTATGATCTGAGAAGATACATGGTATCATTTAAATTCTCTTAAATTTTCTGAGACTTGTTTTGTGTTCTAATACATAGTCTATCTTGGGAAACGTTTCATATGATGATGCAAAGAATGTATATTCTACAGTCATTGGGTAGAAGGTTTTGTAAATGTCTTTTAGGTCCATTTGTTCTAGATCCAGTTTAACCACAGTATTTGCTTGTTGATTTTCTGTGCCCCAGAAGAAAGCAAATTGCAAAAAGCCAACATTAATAAGTATTTGGGTGATTTATAAAGTAGTCGAAATATTTATTTTGGAAGCAGTATTAAGCCAAATTCTACCCAACATATAAGGACGAACTGGCAACTATGCCACTGAAACTATTCTGAAAGGCCAAGAAGGAGGGAATCTTCACTTTTCATTCTGCGGAGCCAGTATCACCCTAACATAAAACTGGGAAGGGAAAGGGAGGGGATGGGAGAGGAGGGGAGAAGAAAGGGAGGGAGGCAGGAAAGAAGGGAGGGAGGGAAGGAGAGAGGGAGAGAGGGAGGAAGGGAGGGAGGGAGGAAAGAAGGAAGGAAAAAGAGAGAGAAGAGAGGGAAAAGGAAAGAAAAACTACAGACCAATATCCTGATGAACAGAGATGCAAAAATCTTCAGCAAAATACCAGCAAGCCAAATCCAAAAGCACATCAAAGGATAATTCACTCTGATCAATTGGCTTTCATCCTAGGGATGCAAGGATGGTTCAGCATACACAAATCAATAAATGTGACTCACCACATAAACAGAATTAAAAACACAAACCATGTGATCACCTGGATAGGTGCAGAAAAGGCATTTGATACAATCCAGCACCACTTCGTGCTAAAGACCCTCAATGAAAGAGGCAAAGAAGGATCACACATCAGAACAATAAAAGCCATATATGACATACCCACAGCCAACATCATACTGATTGGGGAAAAGTTGCAAGCATTGCTTCTAAGGACTGAACTTGACAAGAATGCGCGTTTTTACCACTTCTATTCAACATAGTCCTGGAAGTCCCAACCAAAGCAAAGCAGGCAAGAGAACATCTACCCTCACGCTCCCAGTGCTCCAAGAGTGAGCAAAGTATTCACAATAAATTCATATTGAATATATAGGTACCATGTAGATACATCTTATACAACATGCTGAGTTCTTATACAACCAAATATATTCACATTGTTCAAATTTCTTTTAGGGATATTTCCCGTTTATTTTATTCTATTATGACTCTAAAATCGTATGAAGACCCCATCTGTGGGTTGAAAGAAGGAGAATCAGTTTGCTGTTACTTAGATGAAAAGTTTGCGGTGAAAAGCATTAAGAGAGTAAGTGGGAAAGATAGTAGAGAAAATAAACAATATCTCTTACTACAGTAATTAACTGAAATGTTTCCCCTGGGGAGAGAAGACCCATGGAAGGTATCTGAGCTTGTGTAATTATGTTCTTTACCTCTATAAAGCAATTTTAATGGAAGGGTTCAACACAAAAGATCTCTTGAAAGTATCCTCATGGGAGTAAAGTATTCTACAAAGGAGGCAACCCAGACCCTGACTTATGAGGGAAATGCTTAACATTGATTCATTAATCACACATCTCTTGAACGCCTGCCAGTTTCCTGCAAGGCATTCTTGTGAATACTGACACAGAAGATACATCTATATGATACCTATATATTCACTATGAATTTATTGTGAATGTATTGAATATAGTAGGGACTTTAGAGGTCATCAAATTCAAATATCTCAATTTCAGAACAAGGAACCAAAACCCATAGCAGCTAACATGAATTGACAGAAATCTCACAGGTGTTCTCACACCCATAAACTGTTAAACCTATCATATTGGCCATTTGGGGCTGCACAGTTGTAAAGGAAATGACTTTAACCAAATTCTCTTTTAACTTAGCTAAAGACCTTGGTCAATAGAAGCCAAGGGAATCAAATAGATGGAAGAAATGCTTTGAACTTCTTAACTCATTTTGTGAAACTAAAGTTTTAATCGTGTACAGAAATTCACAGGTGGATTGTCAAGTCCTGATTGCCTGGAATCTGGAGCACTGCACTTAGGCCTATGGCTGCTGAGAGAGAACTCAGCAGCCCATGCATTTCTTAACCGATGACTGTACTAAGTTGGTTTTGCTTAGCTATTTGACATGTAGAAAATTATTTAACCCAGAAGGCTTCAAAGACAGGCTGGTTGAAAGGTACTTACAGACTTGGAGAACTGAAAATTGTTCTTAATTTCTTATTTGCTGGAGATGTCTTGCATGCCCATTTAATCAGCAAAAGCCCTCATTTGCCTCCTTATATCTAAATCATTATTTATTCTTTTTTTTTTTTTTGAGACAGAGCCTCAAGCTGTCACCCTGGATAGAGTGCCATGGCATCACAGCTCACAGCAACCTCCAATTCCTGGGCTCAAGTGAGTCTCTTGCCTCCGGCTCCCAAGTAGCTGGGACTACAGGCGCCCACCACAACACCTGGCCATTTTTCTGGTTGCAGCTGTCATTGTTGTTTGGCGGGCCTGGGCTGGATTCGAACCTGCCAGCTCATGTGTACGTGGTTGGCGCCTTAGACCGTTGGGCCACAGGGGCCCAGCCTATTTATTCTTTTTTATCAGAATTTTAAAGATAGAAAAAAAAGTACCACATCTCAAAGTTTAAAAAGACAGTCCTACCAGGAGTCTTATTTCTAAAATTGCAAAACAAAAGAAGCTACATAGTCTAATGGAAAGAATCAGTCACATCAGTATTTGAATTCAGGTCACTGACTATATAACCTAGAACAAGTAGCTGAACTTTGAAAGTAAAAAATAAATTTTCTTATTGTCTTGTGTAAAATAAGGAGGAATACCTCTCTTGGCTTTATTTCATCAATTAGACATAATTAAAAAATATTTAAAAATAATGGCACATTATTGATTTTCAATACATGGTAGATATAATAACAATGATGATCATAATAATAATTAGAGAACATTGACTTTCCAGATAACACTCGAGTGAAGAAGAAGCCACAATATGTATTGATTATGGGTAGAAATATCACAGGAAGTGTGCAGTGCTATTTACAAGAAAAGTGATCAATATCAATCTAACCATAATGACCAAATTGACATGCTGTGCCTCCTAATACAATGCATTGAGAAGAATACAATACCACTTTTGTGGTATTATTACTCAAAATCTACAACCTGAATGTGATCCTAATGAAAATTTCAGCAAAATCTCAAATAGTAAACAACAATCTTTCTGGGTCTGGGTAAAGTAAACATGGTTGTGGGCTGCTTAGAAGTTGAGGCTGCAGCTCTTTGAATGTGGGGCTCCAGACTCTGTACCTGGGGGAGCAAAATGGCTCTGGACTCTCCTCACCTATGAAGAGAGACAGAGCTCTAAGTAAGTTCTTTTTCCTGGTCAGGACTGATTCAGGATTAGGTCACCTCTCAACCTGTGGCTCAAGTTTCAATAAATCGACCTGCTGCAGACAAAGGAAATCTAGTCTGGTTCAGATAGAAGTTTGTGTATTAAAATGACATGATGGCTATGTTAAACAGTTTGATGAAAATGTTTCAGATTGTATATGAAACCAACACGTTGTACCCCTTGATTGCACTAATGTACTCAGCTATGATTCAACAATAAAAAAAAAAAAGAAGTTTGTATATTGGAGGAATGAGAGATAAATCTAAGGACAAGAAACAATGTAGATCCAATGTGTTGTTGTAGAAGACCAAAATTAGTCCAGGAATGAGGGTAATAAAGAGAGATCTGTTTGCTGTAAATTTGATGCATGTGCCAGGACTAGTTTACCCAGTGGAAATGTTGGCACACAAATAAATACACCTGTTTGATTAGTAAGATGCCTGAGACCAAATGAACTAAAAACACATCACTAATGTTGTAACAATTCAAATTCTCATTTTATTAAAATGTAATTGTGCTGAGCTAGCCCTAAAGCTATGGGCATCGACATTAAGAATGTTTGGAAATAATAAGTCTGCAAACGTGGAGAGCTTTGACCTCATATTTCTACTTTTCTTCAATTCCTAAATTTATTCTCAAAGCTAAAAAGGAATTATTTGGGAATCATATTCCCTCCTTGCCCGCAGTCTACCTCTCTCCAGCTTGTATCTCTACAGACAAAGTGACAGTGTTTGAAAGGAAAACAGCCTTTAGAAACACGGTCATTTATCTATTAAAGGGAAAGAAGAGGAAATCTGGATCCAACCTGTTGTACATACAGACAGGAGTCTGAGAATGCCTAGGGTCAGCACAATCGCCCCGCTGAGCAGCTCTCCATCCTGCCTCAGGAAGTGACACAATCTACTAATGAGAGGCCGTGTGAAACACTCTGACTACAAACTGCTGAGCCCTTCGCTGATTGATTTCAAACTCCCAGAAAAAGACCCAGAGCAGCGATTCATTTGTAAGAATTATGCTATGAGACCTGAATCTGCTATAAAAGAAATTAAAGGTCTTACACTGGGTACATTTTTATTGCAGGATTTGAGACTATAGCTGGATGCTTTTACTTAATAGTACAAGTTCCCCCAGTCTAATTCGTTTCCACAATTACCAACTTTTCTTTATCAGCACCCTCGTCATCATCACCAAATCATAGTAGCAGTAAATAAATATGTGATGTTCACAGGACACTCTAGTGTGTTTTTGCTAAACACTTTATATGATTTATCTTGATGAATACAACAACCTTCTCAGGTAGATACTATTTTTATTTCCCACTTAACAGATGTTTCAAATTAAGGCTCAAAAAAGCTAAGAACTTTACCAAGGACCTATGGCAAATCAAGGACAACACCAGGATGTAAATCTTGTTTGCCCCCCCGCCCCGCAAGGCCAGAACCTCCACTCTTGATCACTATACTTTAAGAAAACTGTCTCTTCCCCCTTGAAGACTGTGTCGCAATTTCCCAAAAGGCATATTTATATGATAGGATCATCCAAAAATTTAATTTATTGTCAATTTCTGTCTATCTTGTCCTCTTAAATGGATGCAGGTGAAAATATAGGAAGTTTATGAAAACAACTTGTCAGGATCTTGCCTTTGTTGCCAGAGTATATGTGGCTCATTATGAAAATTTTGAGATAACATAAAAATCAAGAAACAGGCTCAGCGTCTGTAGCTCCGCAGCTAGGGGGCCAGGCACATACACCAAAGCTTGTGGGTTTGAATCCGGTCTGGGCCTGCCAAACAACAATGACAACTACAACCAAAAAATAGTCGGACATTGTGGTGGGTGCCTATTGTCCCAGCTGCTTGGGAAACTGAGGCAAGAGAATCGCTTGAGCCCAAGAGTTTGAGGTTAGTGTGAGCTATAATGCCATGGCACTCTAACCAGGGTGACAGCGTGAGACTCTGTCTCAAAAAAAAAAATCAAGAAACATAAAATCTACGTGGAAAGCAACAAATGAAACCCTCCCAGCCACCCTGATAAGTCAAACAAGTTGAAACTTGGACAGATGAATCAGAAAGAACACTGTCAGCTGTATTTCTTGAAAGGAAAATAATGGACCGTAACAGGGTCTGTCTCAAAACTTTTGTAGTGACTCACATATATTGAGAATACCTCTACCTCATCCAATCTAACAATGACTCTATTTTCATCTTCTGTGGCTCTGCATCTCAATTTCTGGTTGCTTCTTCAAGTATCAATTGCCTTTCCACTTGTTTTGGATTTTCTTCTCCAATTCAGCAGTAGAGCTCACCTTTGAAAATGCCTAAAATTTCTCTCCCTTTTTGTCTCATGTCCCTTTGTGACTCTACGCCACCAATTCTAGCCCCCAAATGACTCTGACTCCCTAGATCTACTTGCCTAGTCTTCTCTAAGAAAAGAGAAAACTAACAGTGACCAGCTATGGAATTTCAGCTAATCTTTACTGTAAATTTCTTATCATTTTCTCCTCTTTCAATAATATATGGAGATCTGACACAGCAAATATCAAAACCTAGAAGACTCTGGCAGCATTTCAGGCCATTTTCAGTCTACAACGAGGGCATGCGAAACAGGGGGCCAAAGACAAAAAGCCAATTAGAGGCCCCGACCAAGGGCTGGGTCCAACCCAGGCTTGTGGCAGAGTGAGATAAGAGATTTAATGAGAAATAAAGAAAACAGTTTGCTTTCTATTTTTCTGACTGGAGACCTACCACCTGATTCCATGTGCTCAATCATTGCAAGGCAAGGTTTATAATGGGCTGCTTGCCATTCCCCGGGGAAGTATAACCAAGGTGGATCTGGAGTTTGTTTGCAGCTAATAAGGTCAGAGTGTGAATTCTTTACCTGAAATGGAATAATAATAGGTGGTCACTCAGAGTGTGGGAATTAAACTTCCATAAGTCACATCATTCAATAATAATAATAAAACATCAGGTGGGGAAAGGAACAGCAGAGAGAGGGAAGGAGCGAGAGGGGTGTGGTCTTGGTGTGTGCCACACCTTTTGGGGGCAAAACACAATTGTAAGAGGGACTTTACCTAACAAATGCAATCAGTGCAACCTGTTTTCTTGTACTCTCAATGCATTCCCAACAATCAAAAAAAAGTGAAAAAAATAATAAAACTTCAGATCCCTCTAGTCTAATAATATATCTGATCCCCCTAGTCTAATAATATATCTGATTTCCTTAAAGAGGGTGGAAACTAATACCCTGCAATTAGTTCTCTTGTTCCTATCAATAGATATTTACTGGATCTGGGGTTCTTGGAGGCTTTGTCCAAAGTCTTATCTGGGAGCTGGAGCCCCTGACTGGTAAAGTTAATATATCCCCTAGCTTCACCAAGCTAATTTATATTCTTTCCCTTCCTTCCTTCCTTCCTTCCTTCCTTCCTTCCTTCCTTCCTTCCTTCCTTCCCTCCTTCCTTCCTTCTTCCCTCCCTCCCTCCCTTCTTTTCTTTTTTTTTCTTTTTTTTGGTGACAGAGTCTTACTTTGTGGTCCTTAGGAGAGTGCTGTGGCGTCATAGCTCTTGGGCTTAAGCAATTTTCTTGCCTCAGCCTGCCAAGTAGGTGAGGCTACAGGCACCCACCACAAAGCCAGGCTTTTTTTAGAGATGGGATCTTGCTCCGTCTCAGGCTGGTCTGGAACCTGTGAGCTCAGGCAATCTACCTACCTAGGCCTCCCAGAGTGCTAGGATTACAGACATGAGCTGCCGCGTCTGGCCTATAATTTTTCTTAAAAATATCCTGATTGGGCAGCACCTGTGGCTCAAAGGAGCAGGGCACTGGCCCCATATGCTAGACGTGGCTGGTTCGAACCCAGCCCCGGCCAAAAACTGCAAAAAAAAAAAAAAAAAAATTCCCGATTAATAAAATTCCTAATTAAGCATCTCTTCTATGTTAGTCACTACTCATATTTTTTCTTTATGTAAATACACAAACTAGCTTATGTTCACAAAACTGTAGCTCTTGGTTCAATTATGCGTCCTCTTGCATGTTTCTGACCTTGGCATATGATGGTGCTTCTTCCTGTGACTCCTTTCTCTTTTCTGGATCTGACCAACTCTTATTCATACTCAGTAACCAGGATGAGTGTCCCTCTTCTGCGCATCCTTCCCCCAATCCTCAGATAGTCCATTATTTCTTCCAGTGAAGACTTTAGGTATGACAACAGTGACTCTGGAAACTGCTATGCGTTTTGTTGCTGTTGTTGTTGTTGTTGTTTTACTTTAGGTACAAATCTATTCAAAGCCAAATAAGACTATGGTTTTCTTTATCTTTTATCAGCCTTTGACTCTGTACATAGGAACTGAAGAACTTAGTATATGCTAAATTTATTACTAATTAGCAAGGTTTATCATTTCTTTTCTTTTTCTTTATTTTTTTTTGAGACAGAGTCTCACTATGTCCCCCTCGGTAGAGTGCTGTGGTGTCACAGCATACAGCAACCTCAAATTCTTGAGCTCAGCAATTTTCTTGCCTCAGCCTCCCAAGTAGCTGGGACTACAGGTGCCCGCCACAACACAGGGATATTTTCGTTGCAGTTGTCATTTTGTTTAGCTGGCCCAGGCTGGGTTCAAACCTGCCAGCCTCGGTGTATGTGGCTGGTGCCATAACCACTGTGTGACGGGCTCTGAGGCTCAAGGTTTATCACTTCTTCAAAATCTGTACTTTAATATCACTTCCAGAACTAGAAATAATCCATTAATGAGAGATGGAATACTTTGTACTCCACAGGATGCAGTTTAAAATCTCTTCTCTATGTTAAAATTTTTGTCTATGTAAAAGTTAATTAGGGCCTGTGCCTTCTCACCATATTGAGATAGGAGGCTAAATATTCTATATAGCAAACAAGCATCCATGGGATAAGTTGTATAGAGTAAGTACCCATTGCTATTGATATATGGGCAAACCATTACTCTAAAAAGTAAAGCATTGCCTTTAGCAGAAAATCTCTAACATTTAAGGAGTTCCTAATGATCAGTGGAGCCCTGTGCTTGGGGAGATTACCTTAGGCAAGATTCTACATTAAAGAAAACTTCACAATTACCATTACAGCCATCTGAGATGATCAGCCAAACTCACCTTAGATTGAAAGATGGAAATACAAAAAACAAACTATATTAACAACAGTGCTATAAATTCTCATTGCCTGAAATATTCACATTGCCTACCCTGGCCAGGAGTCAGAATTTGGGAAATGTCTCATTTGAACTCTGGCAAACTCCAAGAGACTTTACCAGAGGACTATTTTGATATTGCAGATGTTTTTTGTTTTGTTTTTTTTTTCCTTTTGGACAAGGCTGTATTCATACTGATAACATCAACCTCTCTTAATTCAACTTTTTTTTCTAAACGATGATTTCTTTATAAGCTATTTCATTGCATAACAATTATTCTAAAACTTAGTGGATTAAAACAACAACCATTTATTCATGCTCACAGCCTGTAAGTCAACTGGGTCATCCTGCTCAGATGGTCTTGGCTAGGTTTGTTTTCACCTCTGTGGTCAGGTGGTAGAGTGACGGGAGGCTGGCCCATCTTTAGTGATCTCACTCACGTGTTGAGCGGTTGGCTGGCTATAAACCAGGCGATGCAAGGAACCGAACCAGCTACCTATGTCTCCTCCTCCAGCAGGCTAGCCTGGGCTTGCTCACAGGGCAGGGTTCCAGTAGAGCAAATGAAAGTACTGGAGTCTATGCTTAGAAGTACCTTGTTAATTGGAAGGTCATTAAACTGAAACAGCTCCAGGACCCTGGATTCCTATGTAAGCAGGCCAAAACCCAACTCAATGTCAACAGAAAAACAAATCTCAACCAATCATAAACTGCTAACTAACCTTGCACTAGCGATGGTCCTCCGGAGTGATGCAAATAAGGCTTCTGCTCCACTCTAACCAACCAAATACTCTCTTTGCCTTGCTTCTGCACTTATCCTATTAAAGCCTCCCCCTGGTGCCTTTAGCTGATTCCCAGATTGTTTGTGATCTGCCCAATTCATGAACCACTGTCAGTGCAAATAAACTCTTCAAAAATTTAACCTACCTCAGTTCATCTTTTAGCAACACTGTGACTTCTACTGTCTTCTATCCACCAAAGGTGATGACAAGTTCAGTTTATATTCAAGGATTCCCATCTTGAAGAGCAGCTGCAAAGTCATAGGGGTGCAGAGACACTTCAAGAATGGTGGCATTTCTGCAGTGTTTTACAACTTCTACCTCCCAGTTGGACATATATTTTCTTTAGATGTGGCAAAATCATTGCTTAAGCTATAGTCAAGTTTCTGTTGTCCCCTGAGAAACATACTGGCTCTTACCACTCTACCTATGCTAAGAGTATCTTGCATTTGCTGCCTATACCACTCATTGCTCAGGCTGCCCCACTGTCATGAATTCTTTGCTTCACTCAGGATTGTTGTGGTCATAGTTAATGAATTGTGGAGGGTGAGGCTGGGCAAGAGGACTTCTCTCCAAAATTTGGAGAGTGAATTGAATAAAAGTGAATTTGTAGTTTCTTTTTAACTCTTTAGCATTTGTATATAAATCTACTGAAACAGCAGGTCATGAGGATGACTACCATTTTCTGCTAAAACTGATCTAGCCATAGTCTATCATGTGTCTATTTGGAATATTTTGTAGGGCATTTTGAGTGACAACATACAGTGATTTCAATCATAGTTTTATGACAGATACAAAGTGAAATACATAAGACTGTGGCTCCAGCCAAAAGCTGGACATATTATTGCTCCTGGAAAATCCCAGTTTGATGGCAGGTATCTGAGTGCACAGGCCCAGTGGCCTCACATTTAGAAAAAAAAACAAGGTTTTATTTTATTTATTTATTTATTTATTTTATTTTAATTCCCATGCTATTGTCTATTCTTCTGTTCTCCAAGCTAATGGGTCCCCCATTAGTCAGAAGTTTGAGACATTTTTTACCTAGAATCTCAATAGACCATTATAAATTTGAAAGAAAACTCTGCACTCTAGTGTTTGTCGAAAAACTGGGACTTTTAGGTTTCAATTTGAAGAACCCACCTTATGATACCACCAGTGAATAGTTTAGGAATAAAGACTTCATTGAAGTTGCACTATTTTTCATGGAATATGGTTGCAAGTACCAAAGAGAGAAAAATCCATTAAATGCTCTTCATTATCCAAATGCAATAATGTGGGGTTTTCTGCAACTTGGCAATTGTAGGAATCAAGCATCATGCCCAAAGCTTTTGTTTCAATATGTAATTGGGAGTCAATATATACAAGCACAAAGTCATTGGGTCAAATAGATCAAGGTTAAGCTGGTCTTATTGGGAGGATTATATGAATAATACAAAAGTGGAAGAATGGAAATATAACTCATCAAATGTTTTATCAGTAACTGATTCTAGTAATAATGCGATAGAGGGCAACAGGCTGGAGGAAGTGAGGGAAACGAATCTAAAGTCATCTCTTTACTCATTCTCTTTTAGAGAAAAATGCAGTTCTTCTTCAGGAAAGAAAAGCATTGTGTATTTTATTCCCTGGTGGATCTGTTCTATCCTAGATGTTTTAATGAAGAAGATATTGCAGACAGTGAGCACTGTGGTTTCCAGGGAGCTTGAATTTTTCCCTAACCAGACGCTTCTAGCTAAAAAGGACACCATGCTGGCTACACTGGCTGTGGAAAGCTCAAAGACTCAAGCCATGGACAGTCGGTCGGGTCACAGAAGAACAGAGGAAGTGCAGTCTTATGATTTGTCCTTAGATGATTCAACACAGAAGGAATGAAGGCAGGATCCTGCAGCCGTAATCGCACTCTGTATTTGCATAACACTTTAAAAGACATTTTCTGCAGACTTTTTCACAACTTTCAGCTTATTTTATCCACACACCTTCCCTTGGAGACAGTTTCAAGCAAGCTTTGCAAAATTCACAGCATTGAGTAAGGGAGGAAATGACGACAATGAGAGGGAAGGTGATGTGTTCAATGTCACCTAAATAATCGGGAACAAATTCAGAATTAGGACATCTCCAGGTCTCTCCTTTTTAAGGTCACTGCTCTTTTAGGATGCCAGTAAATTTAGAAAACATATTTGGTAACAGCCCTACAGGGTGACTTTCTAATTCTTCTTTGCTACAGCCCTTCCCCATTTCTTAATGTCATTTCTCTCCTTCCCCTGGTTTGCTTCCAACCACTTCTCCCTTCCTCACCACTCCTCCCTGAGATTGGTGAATTCTGTTTTACTAATGCCATCAAATTCTAAAATTAGATGATATTGATAACTGACAAGCAAAGAGGAACAATCAGTGTTACACTTGGTTGTGTGCTACAGTTCCTGATCACACTGAGCCTGCTGTTCATCCATAGGTGATAGTCACGGGCCAGGGCGGCCCTATGGCATCAGCCAGGCCCCATGCAAGTCTGAAACATACCCACTTGCCTACTCTCTGACCATGGACAAGTTATTCAACCTCTCTGAGGCTCAATTTCTCCAACTATAGAACAGATATAATATCCCCCTCACTATCTCATAGGATTCTTGGGAATATTAAATTATATATTAAATACTCTCCCCCCAAACAGGCTAATAATTATTTCTTCCTTCATGGAAAGTCTGCTGCAAAACAATGTACAAGATAATATACACAGCTAATTCAAACAAATTCAGGGGGAAAAGTATGTTTGAAATATCTAACCTAACATCTTAGTTCAGGCTACTATGATAAAGTACAATAAATCACATGACTTATAAACAACAGAAATTTAATTCTCACAGTTCTGGAGTCTGGAAGTCTCTGGAAGAGCAGGAGGTCGACATAGTCTCGTGTTGGTGAAGTCTTTCCAGGTTGCAGACCACCATCTTCTCATGGTATCCCTCAGGACAATGCAATGGAAGATGGAAATAGTTGCTGAAATCATTGAAGGGAACAAGAGCAAGTAAAGCTTTAGCAAGAAAGGAAGTTTGTTTTAACAGCTTGGATAGCAAACCAGGCCTCATCCCAGAAACTGCAGGCAGCATGAAGGGTGCAGTGCTGAGAATTTATACACAACTTTTGAGGGGTACCATTCACTTCTTAGAAGTTACCAAGGGTGGGCGGTGCCTGTGGCTCAGTGAGTAGGGCACCGGCCCCGTATACCAAGGGTGGCAGGTTCGAACCCAGCCCTAGCTAAACTGCAACCAATAAAAAAAGAAGTTACCAAGGGTACTAATCAGGCCATTCTGAAAACAACTCAAGTCAGCATGACCACATCTATCCATCCATGTCATAAAATCCCAGGGACATTAACCAGTCCCCCAAACAACTCACCTGCAAGAGCTTATACCTGTGAAGTAGTGATTAGCCCCATTTCCATAACAACTCAAGCCACCCTGGCCCAAGTCAGTCCAAAATAGCCTAAATGCTCCCACCATCCACCCCACAGTCTAACTGCCTAACCTAACATAACATACTTGAAAGAAAGGAATGTGAGAGCTCTCAGGGGTACCTTTTACAAGGACATTAATCCCATTCTTGACAGTTCTACCTTCATGAGCTAATTATCCACAAAAGGGCCCACCTCCTAATATCATCACATTAGAGGTCAAAATTTCAATATGAATTTTGGAGGACCACAAATATCTGTTTCATAACCCATAGTTATATTATTTTTCTATTATTTAAATACATTTGGAAGCACAATGGCTAAATGTTTCAAACCTAGAAAGAATACTGATCATCTGTTTTGTTAAACAAAATGTGGCACAATTTGAACATGGCATGTTGATATTCATGAAGTGTTAGAATTAAGTGAGATAGACATTTCTTCTTCACTTCAGTTTATATACTTTATCAGTAAATTTCTGTGAATTTTTTTTTTGATATGTCAACTTGGCTAGACTTCGATCTCCAGTTATTTAATCAAGTGCTAATCTCAATGCTGCTATGAAGCTATTCTTTAGATGTGATAAAGCCCACAATCAGTTCACTGTGAGTAAATTATCTTAGAGAAACTCTCTGGACTTGATTCAATCAGTTGCAAGACCTTAAAGACAGAGCTGAGGCTCTCCAAAGAAAGAAGAAGTTCTGCCTCTTGACTACATCAATTCTGCCTCTTGGTCACCCAAGAGTTCCAGTCTTTTCTTCTGGAGAGCCTATCATATAGATTACATAGGCAAATATGTGTATATTAATACACATGTATATGTGTGTATTGGGTGTATATGTAGATATACATATGCGTGCATGTGTGTGGTTTGACTATATGATTTTGCTCTTCTGTAGGTCAAAAAAGATTATCATGGAAAACATATCAGATTTTCCTAGCTATGTGCTCCACAGTCTCAGCCTTTTATAGCTGATAAGTACTAGGTAAAATGAAGTGTTTAATGAGCCTAGTGATTGGTGAGGCTCTGGCCCTCAATCCCCTCATAGCGAACTTGGAGCACCTAAGAATTATATGTCTTGCTGTTCCTACAGCACTTGAAACTCCCACCAGCTTTGTGGAAGAGTGTAGCTCATCTCCCCTTATTTCTCCTCACCTTGCATCTTCTCAGAACTCAGTCTGATCACGATTCATGCAAGACCTATGGCAGGGTTTAGGAGCACGGTTTAAGAAAGGTTAAGAATTAAAAGAATCCCCACAATCATCTGTTTCTCAATGCAAAGCTTCAGAAAAACAAAATTCCAACTAATAGGTCCTTGCTCTTTTCATTCCCAGACAAAAGTAATCAATACCACCGGGTTTAAGGACATAATTTTTCTTGCATCTCCCCCCAGTCTTCCAGACACCCTCATTGTTCCCAGAGTCATCTCCAGCATAATACTGCAATGAGGCTGCTAGTCTGCTTTGAATTGAACCAAAATATTTCTCCTTCCCAGACAAAGCTGGGAAACTGTCTGGGGCACTTTTCAGCTGATGTGCAGCTCCCTATTGTGTGAGCGAGCGAGCCACAATCCATCTTCCTTTGGAAGGCTGTGATGCTGTGCTGCAGTTCCTAATGAACTGGCAAGACCAATTAAGCACTGCCTAGAACATCCATAGCCAACTAACCTAATAAAGAACACAGAGAGGCATTAATACTCTGTCTTTTGTTGATGAAGATTATTGGGAAATAGGGCTTCCGTGTTATTTTCTAGCCGAGGGAAGTGGTTGCCTTATTCACTTGAACAATGACTTTTTTTAGGTATCTCTTGGCCAACTAGACTCAGTTAGTATTTACAGAATGTCTAATATGTGCTGAGTGCTAAGTCAGTTTCATGTGTGCAATGACATTCAATCTCAGGTCCCTAACCTTGGGTCAATTAATTCATGGCATGGAAATGATGCTTATAATCCCAGCACTTGGGAGGCTGAGGCTGATGAATCACCTGAGCTCTTATGTTCGGGACCAGCCTGAGCCAGAACAGGACCCTGTCTCTAAAAAATGGCTGGGTATTGTGGAGGGTGCCTGTAATCCCAGCTACTTGGGAGGCTGAGCCAAGAGGATCACTTGAGCCCAAGAGTTTGAGGCTGCTGTGAGCTTAGAAGCCATGGCACTCTACCAAGTGTAACCAAGTGAAACTCTATCTCAAAAAAAAGAAAAGAAAAAGAAGAAAGAAAAGGATAACTCACATTCAGTTATTTACTCAATAATTTACATTTGAAGACAACACATCCCTTGTTCCAAAATGCTGATTAGAGCATTTTGGGAAGTCATAAGTAAAGTTTAGGATCCTGAAAGCCAGAATTCTTAGCTGGGGATAACCCATAGGAAAAATCTATGCCCTCCTCATCTTTTCTATTTTTTGGAATGAAGTCATAAAGTAGATTTGTGGAAGTCAGGCCTTAATTCAACTATTCAGTGCTCACCTGCATAGTTCATGGGTATGAACTTCCTATTAGAAAATAATCAAATCCCAGCCTGATATATATAGAACCTAAATGAGTTGAAATCTCTGGTGACACAGACAAAGGAGATATAGAGTGGCATTAGGAGAGGCTGTTATTAGAAACAGATGTCTCTGGCAGTTGTGAGAGGCAGATGTCTCTCCTCACAGCAGATTCACTGGGATCCCTGAGCGTACAGCCCCCCCATCAAGTTTTGTGCAGGTTTCTGCACCTGAGCCTGTGTCAGGACTTTTGTGCCATAAAGTGAAGAGGATTCTCTTCATAGTCCCATGATCAGATCAGAGTCTGGAACCACCTGTCTCCTTCTTCCCTGAAACTGTGGAAAAATTCAAAGGGAGCGCCCAAGGCCATAAAACAAGTAAGGTTTGAAGCTAAATCATGACATGGGATCCCAACTTCCCCCATCTCCTCTACTCTGGAGGGAATAGATGTTCTGCTGGACATTTGCCTGCAGAGTTAAATAAGATGAGAAGCTGGAATCCTTTGAGTCTAGACCATAAAACATAATTGGACGAATCTCCCCACAGACAGTATAAAATACCGTATCCTGTCTCACACAGATGGGATTATTTAGCCTTCACACAACCTTCAAATAACACGTTGTGCTCCTTTTAATCAATCCATATTTCAAAGAGGACTTCTTTTAGCCTCCAGGGACTTTCCACTATGACAGTAGATGTGGGCAGACTCGGGGGAGGTATGTTTTATGACAACAGTCAAAGTCAGCTTGGGCCATCATTTTATAAATCTCATTAGTGATTATAGTTTCTTATTTTCAGGTATGAAAAAATGCCACTTTTACTATGTGAATATAGTTCAGCCCAGAGGAGGGATCCCAGGGCCTTTCCACTCTGGTTGGGGAGGTTATAGAAGTTTGATAAAGCAGCCCTTGCTTGCAAATGGTCCTGCATGGAAAGGTCAGAGAACAGAGCAGCCTCCCTCTGAGTCACCCAGGGAGAGAGAGAGACAAGGAGTTCTGTGAATGCCACAGTAAACAGTCTTTCTCTGCTTCTCAAGCTCTGATTCCCTCGCCTGGCCCAGTGTTGTACAATCTGGGAATAGAAATTACTTACAATCACCAACTGCCCGTGTACTCACAGAGGCTGAACTGTAGATTCTCAGAGAGTTAAAATTGCAACTGGAGAATTTATAATGGAAGATTATAAATCTTCCTCCATCAGTCAGCTAAGCAATTGAGCCCATGTGGCTACAGATCTCATCAGGGATAAGAGGTGAAAAACAATTAATATTCATTTGGAAAGAATTTCTAAACACCAACTTCAGGCAAGGCCATGGGCTAGGTGTTGGAGAGACAATACTAAAAAGATGTATCTTGTGTGCTCAAGAAGTAGTTAGACAAAGCCATGGGGAATACCAGTGAGAGAAGCCAGAAATGAACCTAATGCGAGAGTGTCGTGAGGCAGTGTGCTCAGAAATCACGCCAGGGGAGTGCACAGTGGAAGGTGACCTTGGGGAAGAGTTAAAGATATGCTTACAACAAAACTTGAGAAATGAATGGTGAGACTCATGGCAGGAAGGAGGAGGAAGAACACACCAGGTGGAAGAAATAGCCAGTGCAAAGGCACATGACATGTGGATCTACAAAGCTGGGCTATCCATGAGGTCAACTTGGGCTAGTCTCAGTTCATGCCTCTTATCCCAAAATCTTTATTATATTAGTATCATGCCCTTTTTCCATCCTTAAACTGTCCTAAGCTATTTGGACAACACATTATCAGGTCATCTATAGCATCATTATAATGTAGTAAATACTAAAAATTTTGCAAGATTTTTTAACATTCTTTCTTTTTTATCTAATACAGGGCAGAAGTATGGTCCTTGATCTGGTTCTTCAAGGTCCTTTGCTGTTTTCCTTTGCCCTTTTAATTCAGTATCCCTATTTTTTTTTTTTTTTTTTTTGCCCAGCTTAGGGTATCCAGAATTCCCAGATATGGCTCTTCTATGTCTAATCCTTTCTGTTTCTGTACATGCCTCAAAGACGAAAGGCAGAATTGTAAGAGGAGAGAATTATTTGAGCACTAACATAGAGATAGGAATGCCCTGCTATAAGTTGGAAAAGAGGAAGGGCAACAATAATCACCTGACCTGTGGTTCTTCAGAGTCAACTGGAACACAAAACTGAGCT
>CAUYRH010037758.1:0-29247 GCA_963574655.1 Perodicticus potto | reverse complement strand
GCCATTTGCTTATGCAAGGGATCTTGTGTTGTATCTACCTTGTCATTCCTTGGGGGAGTTGATCTACTCTGATTATTCATATTGCCAGAGTTTTTCTGTTGATTACGCCTCATGAGTATTTTTCACTGTTGCCTATGATTGTCCTCAGAGTTGGGGAGGTGTCTCTCCCAGATCAGACCCTGGCAGGCTCACTCTGTTGTTGCTGGATCTTTGTAGGGAGTGATCCTGTGTATCTCCTCTGGGACTGCCTCACCGAGGGAGTTCTGGCTGTGGGAGCAGCTCCGGAGTGTAGCATGCCCAGATCAAGCAGCAGGGTGTGGGATGGGGCACCTGGTGGCCTTGCAATGGGAGCCCGTGTCTGTGGCAATCTCTGGTTGGGAGGAGGGCTCTGAAAGGAGGGCACGGTAGTGCAGCCTCCTGAGTCCCTGACCGGATGGGCGGAGCCTGTGCAGAGGCAGAGAGGGTAGGGTAAGAGGCGGGTTGTGTGGCTCCTGGAATTCCTGGCCCCAGGCAGGCAGCTGGAGGCCTGTTAGGTTCCTGGAGCAGTCCCTGGCCAGTGTGGGTGGCAGGCAGAGGCCTGGCATGGGGGTCCCAGCAGAGTGCCTGACCACTGCAGGCCAGGAGGCCAGCTGAGGCCCCATGGAGTCCCTGGCTGCTGCAAGCAGAAGGCCGAGTCACAGAGGGCTGAGTATCCCGTAGGGTTTGGATCAGAACCTCGCAGGGGTCCCGGCAGGCGGCAGGCTGAGGCCGGGTGGGGCATACATGGGTGCCGCCTGAGAGTTCCGGTGGATATCCTGGCCCCTGCTGGCGGTGGGCCAAGGCCCAGTGGGGTGCCAATTAGGGCGCACCAGTGTCCTGGCAGAGTAGAGTTCCTGGCCACAGTGGGCGGCAGGCCTGGGGCACAGATCGGAGCCAGGCAGGGGTCCCAGTAGGCTGCTAGCCGAGGCTGGGCAGGGCACAAATTGGCACTCACGGGAGACCTGGTGGACTTCCTAGTCGCTGCTGGCGGCAGGCCAAGGCCCAGTGGAGTCCCTGGCCTGGGGACTGGTGGGGGCTGTGTGGGGGCCCGGAATCTCTTACCTGGCGAGCCACCTGATCTGGCAGATAGGGAGGGTGGGCGCTGCTCAAGTCCTCCTCCCTCAGTTTCAGCAGAGGTCAGGCTTCTGGTGCGTCAGGTAAGGGGGGAAGGATGTCCTGGTAGTTCAGAATGGCGGAAAACTTTAGTTCAGTTTTTCTGCCTGAAGCTTGGTTTCTGGAAGTCGCAGCTTGCCTCAGAGGTGACCTGCAGTTATCACTTCTCTCTCTCTCGGCTGGGCTCCCAGTCTTCAGCTCAATTGGGCAGTTTCTGAAGGTTATCTTTCCTTTTGGACAGGAGCCTCTGTCGGAAGCTGCTTCCAGTTGGCCATCTTGCCCCTTCCCCCGGGATTATTTCTAATACAAAATGTTCTTATTGTTGCCACAATATATACATATATATGTATGTCTGAATATACAGTAGCAACAACATAAATGACCATATATATATAGATACATACAGTAATACACTATGACTATATATATATATGCATATATATATAGTCATAGTGTACATATATATAGATATATACAGTAATACGCTATGTATTATAGTTATAGTGTATTACTGTATGTATCTATTTACAGATATATACACACATGTGGTCACAGATTAACCTGTGTGGCATATTATTGTACTGAATAATATAGGCAATTACAATCTAATGGCTACATAATCACTAGACAGCAAGAATTTTCAGTTCCATGGGACCACAGAAGTATAAGTGATCTGTTGTTGACCAAAACATTGTTATTCAGTGTATGATTGCATTTTAAAATTTATAAGGAAAACAAAAATGGATCTAAACTTTAAATCATAGAAGTTTCTCTTCAATAAAGGTCAGGGGAGCAAGAATGTGTATAGTTTTATACGTCTGTTTGTTTTGGTTTTCTCTGAAGATTAATAAATAGTTTATGATGGGTATATATGAAAATATATAATGTATCATATTTATATGATTTTTTAAATCATGGCATAGTGAAGTGAGATTTTATGTGTGTCACACTTAAGGTCTGAATTAAACCTTACATGTATCCCTAAGTCTAGTTTTTGTCAGTGGAAACAATATTCGTAGCTTGAAATTGTGTGAGCACAGGTAACATTCCAGGCTGAATACTAAGAATTTGAGAATGATAAGAATTACCCATCCTGAAAAGTTAGGACTTCAATTAATACTTTGTCCTGTATCATAATGTCATGTGATCAAAATCCATATAAGCCAATTGCTAAAGACATTTAACATGAACTTTTAAGTGGTATGATTGATAGGAAAGCTTCAATGTATACATTGTGAAAATTCGTTATACAAAATGATGTTTAAAAATGATCATTTGCCGAATTCCATGTGTGTGCCTGCTGTGTTTGCTCAGAACAGTAGAAGAGCTGTTAACTACATGTCCTGGTCCTAATTTTCCAAAGAATTTTTCCCCGTAGACAAAGCAGTTCAGAAAATCATTTATTTGTTTACAATTTGACTTGTGTTATAAATGTCATTTGCGGTTTGAATATCATGCATCTTACTGTGAAGACCGTAAACCTTTTTACTGTCCTCACTCTGGCCAAACCTTTGTAAAAGGTGTTCTTATCCATTAACTATACATAGAAAGCATTTTGACTATTTTTCTACTTTGACAACTATCAAAAATAAAAGATCATTTTGTGTGGGATAATTAGAAGTTAATTAGTACTTCAGTATGAAAATAGCCTAAACTATTTCCTTGTGACTACTTCCTTCGAACAAGTGACACTTCAGGTTGGCAAATTTAGCCCTTTTTGGTTGGATGAGTCATTTCCATACAAAATGGCAGTTATCATGAACACCTGAGTATAGCTCAGGGGCAGGAAGATTGATCCGGGAAAGAAAAGCAGTGGACGTACTCACCTCAAAACTCCACAATGACAGAGACACCCCCTTCCATCAGGACGGGTCACAAAGAGTCTTCAGACTCTTCTGCAGTGGAGATGCTGCTCTGGCTGCCATTGGTCCAAGTCACAGTATCAGGAAGAGAGAACTGCTCGGAGTCTGTGCAGTAAGACAGAACAGGACTCTTTAGGGGACAGCGTTGTCTTGCCACTTGTCACCAATTCCGCCTCCAGAAGCACACACCCGGTGTTCCTTTACACTCTCACACAGAAAGTGTCTGTGACCAGATGTGGGAGTTTCTCCACAGGGACCAATTCTCTGACACGAGTCTGCCGGAGTTGTGGTCAGATCCCACAAGGTAAAGGGCTCTTCTGGCCTTACTCAGATTTCACTAATGTTATTTGTATTCTTTTCCCTATTTAACATAAAAAACTTCACACATACAGAAAAGCTGAAAGAATAGTCCACTGAAAGCCATTGTTCCTATCACTGCATTATCCATCCCTTGTGAGCACTTGGGTGCACCTGCTCCTCTGTGGCTAAGTATCTCTGTCTGTTCAGCCGACTCCAGACTGACATGGCAATGCTCCCGTGGTACGGGGTTCAGCAAACCTCTCTCAGGAATGAAGATGTTCTCCAGGGCTCTGATTGCTCCGCAGGGTTGTAACAACCATCTCTCAGGTTATTTATATTCAGATTTCCTCCATTTTCCCCCAGACTTTTATGCTTTCTATTGGGGGCTTCATCAGATCAGATTCACCCACTGCATTTGGTCATTATGTCTCTTTAATCTCCTTCATTTTCTAGAACGAGTCCATCACCATTACATTGGTGGGTTATTTCCCCCTTCTTTTCATGGCATTGTTTTCTCATTTTTTTCAAAAATCTCAAGCCAATAGCTTTTAGACTATCTCCCATTCTGGACTTTCTGAGTGATGCCTTGTAACCTTTCCACTCGATTCTCCCCTCCCCTGAATGTCCTGCAAGTCAGAAGCTTGTTCTAAGGTTCAAGCCAACTTAACCCTCCTATTTTTGTCACCTCTGGATGCTGGGATTGTCATGGTGGCCTACTCGGATGATGCCGAGTTTGACCACTTGGTTAAAAGGTGCTAACACCAGGTGTCTCCACTGTCCTCACAATGCACCCCCTGCCCAAACACCCCGTCCTATATCCCCTCCCCAGATACCCTATCCCCATACACACCTCCCCACATACCACTGCCCATATACCCCTCCCCACACACCCCTCTCCATGTTCTGTGGGTGAAACTTTGACATCCACAAAATGTTCACAAATATCCTGACAGTCCTCCATTGCAGGGGTTGGAAACGTATTGACTGTCCTCCTCTGTAAACGTTACTTCTTTGGCATAGCAGAATGCAAATTTCCTGATGTTAAAAGTCAAGATGGTTTGTCTTTTGTCTGAGAGCATTGGAAAGCCATGGATGGGTGGGTTCAACGTAAGATTGGTGAAGCACCCAGTGCCTTGATCAGATGTGTAGTTTGAGACAATCACTCGATGTGAAGTGCAGTGACAAAGAGTGACAGGATGGATGTAGGGGGAAGGGCTGGGAGTTCCCTGTGGCAGCCCAGCTGCGAGAGGATGGCTGTTTATTCAAGTGGGAAGGGCTAGGGGTGGGAAGAAGCAGATGGGGTTTGACAAGAAGATTTTGCCTCTGAAATACATGGATGACTATTGTTAGGGCTGCCCACTTATTATCTAGGGCATCGTGTGAATAATCAAATTAAAAAGTGCAACAGGAATAGATCAGCATTGAATGATGAAGTTTTCACAAAATATCCCGTGTGGCTTGGAGACCCCAAAGTAATAGTCTACAAAGCCCCATTTCTCCCCTCGGCAGACATCTATGAGCGACCACTGTGGCGGCTACTAGATCACAGGAATCAACAAGGCTGCCTTGCAGAACCCCAGCTCCACTCTACGCAGCATTTTGTGTGATCAGCAATGTACTGAAATTTAGCAGCTGAGCCATGCTAATGAACTGAGGGACTGCGTCTCTTAGAAAAGAAAAGGAGTTGAGAAAAAATGCTTCTCTTCCAGAATAATAAAAACCAGGCGCTGCATCTCAATTATTAGCCTCTGAGAAGTAATTAGCAAGAATGCCAGCGGTTTCATGCAGCTAGAGATGGGACTAACTTACAGTACTCAGGCTGCGAAATATGCACCCTGGTCGTTATAGAGGGAAAATTCTTGTGAAAGTGGGCAAGCAATGTAGTGAAATATGAATTTCAATAGTTAAATTGGGAAAAGAAGCCATTGGCTATGTTGGAAGGCACTAGAATGTTCCTGCTTCTACTCCATTGGCAACGTCAGGGGCTGAAGGACACAGCACTTGTGTTCAGATTTTAGGGCAGATGTGGACTGACTTTTCCCTCTTGGCTCTGCCCAGGTCTCTAGACTGGAGGCCTCTGTTATTTATTTACACACAGCCACTGGCTGTGTTTTTATTCGCGGTATGAACACACCAAACCTCCAGTGCAGTAAACACGACTTTCTAGAATCAGCATCTCTATTAAGATTGCGCAGAAAGTATCTTAACTTTGAACATCAGCTTGTTGTTGTCACTGACATTAACTTGTGCCTTTTTGCAGGAGCTGCTTGCTAGAAACTTGTCCTGGGAATCGCGTTCTTGCCTACTTAAATTCCATTCACCACCTTGGTTTTCACAGCCATTGCACCTAATTAAGTTTCAGTAGATTAAATAAATGAGAAATATCCACCCATTTGGCAATCTCTGATCATGGCCTCATTTTTCTAAATCAGTTCACTGTCACCCTTCCCCTTCCCATCCCTGGTGTTAAGGGAGCCTACAGCTGCAAGTGACATGTGCTTTTTGGGATAACCCCTGGTTTTGTTCAGGTTTGCTTCAGGGCATGTGTCAAATAGGAAATTCTCATAATTCCAACAGACACTTAGTGGCGTCTCTAGGAACCAGGCGGCCTTTTCTGATGTCAGGCGCATCCTTAGTGTGAAAGCAGGGTGGGTCAGCGGGGCACGCTCTGACCCCTGCTCCTTGTGAGAGGAACTGTGGCGTGTGGAGAACTGAGGTGTCCAAGTGTTGGGCATCACAGCCACCTGCTCGGATTGCTGGAGGCCTGCTGGGTGTGTGCAGAGGGCCAAGAGCTCCTGTTTGAGCCTTTTATTTGTACGTTACATAAGAAAAAGCAACAGATAATAGTATCCCATGTTCACCCTGATGGAGCCTGTTCATAATGAAAAATAGATCTAGAGTAAAGCTAAGAAAAGCTATAACCTACATGCTGTGTTTATTAAACTCATGTTTTCCTATAAGCAGAAAGGGTTTGAATACATATTTATAACCTTTGGGGATTTATTCTTTTTAACTATTAAAGAGATAAGCCCAGGGACTATTTCAGAGTATATCCTTGAAAAAGCTGTCTCCGACAGAAGGTTCTCAGATGAACAGAAAGGAAGGACTGGTTCACAGCTCCTGTGAAATGCATCTTCATTACTTTTTGGAATGTATTCATTCAGCTTTAAAAAATGGAGTCTTTTATAATGCAGTCCTTTGTGGGGAGGCGTTCCCCTTTTTCTTGGTATGTTGCTTCAATGTTTTGTTTTTTATTTCAGGATTTCCTAATGGAAACATTCATCATGTTTAAGAACCTCATTGGGAAGAACGTCTACCCTTTCGACTGGGTGATAATGAACATGATGCAGAATAAGTAAGTCTGAGGAGAGCAGCTCTCACCTTTATGAGGAACCTAACTCACATCTGGGGGGAGCAGAGGTGGCTCTGGATACGAGGTGGCTCGCCTGCAAAAAATCTCACATCCCCTTTTGTAATCCAGTTATTTCGCGAAATGGGCCCTGAGTTTGTGGGGACTTCTTTAAGCCAACACAGGGCTCTAGCATTGAGAACTTGGCCTCTGTCTGTTGGAGAAAAACAACTTGAACTTGAGTCTCTAGCCACCTCCCTGCTCAGCTACGTCTTCTGCGCCATCAATTTGCCATCTCACATTAACCACGTGTTTTAATCAGCCAGAGCCATTCTCAGCTCTATGCCAGGGTTTTGACAGGTGTTTGCATTTCAGATTTTTTTTTTAAAATGTGCATGTCTTCATACTTGTTAAATATGAAGCTTGCACCTTGTGTATATCATTTTCCTGGGAGAGCTGTTGGTTAATTTTCTAGCACACTGGTTTTATCGTTTCTATAAGGACCAAAATGACCATAGAATTTTCGATCACATGGGAATTTTTTAAAAGAACTTTCTGTTAATCTCTTTTTTTGCTTTCCTATTGCAATTTAATGGAGCTAGTTGGAGGTTCATATGCGGGTATGAGAAATAATACAGAGAGGTCTTGTGTATGGTATATTCAGTTCCCTTTGATAATAATGCTTTAGAAAACTGTAGTATTCTATGACAGCCGGGAAGCTGAAGAAGGCACAATTCACTGTCTTACTCAGATTCTCCCAGTTTTGCTCATGTTCATTGGTTGTGTGCAATTTTGTCAAATGCAAATGTTCCAGACTTTACCCCCGAGCCCTGCCACCACCACAAACGTTCTTCTTGTTGACCATTTGTAGTCACATTTATCACTGCCCTCCGCCATCCCTAGCTCCCCGAAACTGCTAATTGGTCCTTCATTTGTTAAAGTTTTTCATTTCAAAACCATTGTGTGATGTAAACGTGTGGAATATAACCTTCTGGGATTGGGTTTTTTCGCTCTGTTTAATCCCTGGAGATCCATGTGAGTTGCTGGTACATCCGTCGCTTCTGGGTGGCATCCCGTGGCACGGATGGACCACAGTGTAAGCAGCCGTTTTCCTGCTGAAGGACACCTGGCTAGTCCCCAATTGGGGCTATTATGAGTAAAGCTGCCATAAACATTCGTGTATCCATTTGGGGGCAAAAATAACTCATCGTTTTTGTGGCATAAATGCCTTCCTGGGCCAATGCTGGGTCGTATGGTAATTGCACATTTCCATTTTATGAGGAATTGTCTTGTGTTGGCTGTACCGTCTTCGTTCCCATCAGCAATGTGGGAGTGATTCGGCTTAACCATGCCCAGGCTTTTGTTGCACCGCTGCTTGTTTCAGTTGTCGTGGGAGGTGTGCAGCGTGTCTCCTAAGCTGTTAATTTGAATTTCCGTGGTGGCCCAGCTTTGGGCTGGACCTTTTGTCCACCCCATGGATAAAACCACAGCACCAGCAGCTGTTCCCTTAGCCTCTGGTGGGTGCCACTTCCTTCTCTGACAGCAGGGACTAGCTGGGGGTGAGCACAAGGGGGTGCTGCCCATCTTGAGTCTGGGGTTGCCGCGGCTGGCGTCCTCTTCCGCACATCACAGACCACCTTTGAGAAGACAGTTAGAGCCCAGCAGGGCCAGGCCTCCGCGTCCTGCCTTGCTGCCTGCCCTGTGGTTCTCCGTTATTCATGTGGCTCTCTCTTGGCATCTGAATCCTCGTCTAGAAAACGAGGGTCTTATAAAAACACTGATTCTTCTCCTTTTTTCTGTTAGGATTGATTTTTCTGACTGACAATTAGAATTACTCTGAAGAGCTGCAGCCGTGAGTTTGTAATGGCGCCATTTCACACCTAAAAAAAACCAGCAAATAAATCAACAACAATAACAAAATCCTCACTGTCCTGGAAGCACAGGTCCTATTATGTCATGGACCAGGAGTGACAGGTGTGGCTATAGCCGGCTCCTGAGCACAGTATGGGGAGGCCTCCCCGGGCCTGCCCACAGAGGAGCTGTGCCCTGGTGCACAGGCTGTGCAGTCCACACACCCCCGGTGGGCACCACTGCAACAAAGGTCAGGC
This sequence comes from Perodicticus potto, assembly GCA_963574655.1. Lineage (NCBI taxonomy): Eukaryota > Metazoa > Chordata > Mammalia > Primates > Lorisidae > Perodicticus > Perodicticus potto. The sequence continues at coordinate 20,497 of CAUYRH010037758.1, read as the reverse complement.
GTGGCCAGTTCCTGCAGTTGTGTTTTGTGGGTCCCCACCGAAATGAACTGCTGTCAGTCTATCAAGGAGGCACAAACTATTTCCTTTTATGATATTGTTCTTATGATTGAGAACCCGTTGTCAGTCTGCACATCATGTCCGCATCGTTCCCGCTTCTCCCTACTCCACTATCTGTCTCCTGCCACCAGGCATGAGCTACCTGAGGGCTGCCCCCGAGCTGGACGTGACGCAAAGTCACAATGATCACTCAGTGTGGGGTCTATGGCTCAAACCAGGAGCTCTGTGGACCAGCTTTTCTTCTCCAGAGACCCTCTCCAGCCTCTCTGGGACATTGTGCTATTTGCGGGGTGAGGAGGTGGCTTGACCCATGCTCCCTGGATTGTGCAGACGAGAAGCAACCTTCCGCCACTGCACTCCTGCGTCCCTGCTCACAGCAGCACTTCCACCGGGCACAGCTGCCTGACAAAAGGAGCTGCAGACCAGGTTGGTGCAGTGGCATCTTAGACCAGGGCCTTTGCCTCTAAGAAACTGGGAGAAGAATCTTTTGTTTGGGGGGAAAGGAAACTACAGGAGGGAAGCCAAAGAATGCTCAGTGTGCTCTTACCCGGTGAAACAGTGCGACCTCTGAGGATAAAGTCTCGCGGAGGTGACGCAGTCGAGTGATCAAGTCCACCCTGTTCTCTTGTTTATTGTGCACAAAGGTTGCGGCCCTCAAAGGCACCCTGGGAAGGGACGCAGTCTGAAAGGGAACACCTATACTTTGTCGTATGTTTTACGTACAGTGTTACGTAGAACCGTCTAATCAAGAATTCTAGTGGTCTGAGGTCGAGTCATTCCTCAGACAGCACTTTCTGCATTAGAATTTCCTACAGATAAGTGAAGTGTGTGCGTGCATATGGCTAAGTGTGTGCATGCCTGTGTGTGCACTCGTCTGTGCATGTGTTGGTTCCAAGTAAAGGCACTTCTATGTGCAGGCTTCTGTCTCTTAGAAGCTCAAACAAATGCTCATTCCTCATGAACAAGTTCCTAACCCAATGTGAACAGCAGAGGAATAAGCCATGGACGAGGCATTTTGGACGCTGACGGGAACATGACTATAATTTTTATTCCCGCATCCTAATGCCCCAAGTGCTGCCCCTTCTGTTCAGTAAACAGCATTGATTTTTCGGAGCTGAATCAGACAGCTGGATTGGCTCCATGTGGCCAAATACTTAGAACAGTCTGGAGTCAGCTGGGCAGGTGATTCTTCAGTGCTTTCTGGCATCTTTGCTTAAATGCCAATTTCAAAATGAGGAGTTTATTTCACTTTCATTCAAGGCACCCATTCTTGGTGACGTGCTGAGTGCTGCATTCCAGAGCTAAGGATGGGCTGGTATCTGATGTGCCTCCCACATGCCAGACATTGTAATACAGTGCCGTCCCTGAGATCACGTCCAAACCATACAACACATTCTCTATTCCCCATATACAGAAGGTGTCCACAAAATGTGTACACATTTTAAGAAAGGAAAAATCTGTATTAAAATTATAATTCTCAACATATACCAATAACAAAAGATGAGCACAAGTGACATTTGACTCCTACAATTACAAGAGGTACTCAGAGTAGCTACCTTCAGTGTCCAGACGCTTCTGATTATGGAGAACTACCATAATCAAGCAACAGGCCGAGGCCTCCTGGAGCCTCCCTTTGCTCGTCACACCCAGCAAAACAGGTCTCAGACCATCCCAGATGCCTGTAGCCGTCAGGGTGGTGGAGGTTCTGTTGTACGCTCATGCCTCCTCTGTCATACTTCCAAACATTCTCAAATTTCATCAGGGGTGAAAGAATTTTTAGGTGGGGCTGGGTTTGAACCCGCCACCTTTGGCATATGGGGCCGGCGCCCTACTCACTGAGCCACAGGCGCCGCCCATTCTCAAATTTTAAATACCACCTCAAAATGGTCTTGCGCTCCTCTAAGGACAACTGGGCTCCTGCCGTTTTCTTTGACTGTCCTGCCTATGGCATGGTGACATAATTCAATTCAACTTCAAAAAGCAGTACATAGATAAAATCTCTTAAAATGAGTATACGTTTTTGGCACCCTCTGTACACAGTATATACTGCATGTATTTTTTTCTGCCTCTTTCTTAGGAGGTTCCTATTTTTTACGTTGCCAAACTTCCCCGCTTCCCCACCTCCATCCAGGCGTCAAGAGACTTTCTTGCCTCGGTAGGATAAGCAGTCATCCCGGAATCTTCTGTGTTTAAGTTGTAATGTCACAGCTGGACTTGCAGCTTTACCACCCATGGCTTAGAAATTGACAGAATCAGCCTCCCCGGTCTCATAAGTATTCATGTGCTTGTTGGCTTGTTGATGTCTGTCTCTGTGGGCATACCGTTCCTCGGAGCACGGGGCTTGCAAAAGGTGATTAATGACAGCAGCATCCGTTAGTTTTGGTGCAACAACTTGTAAATCAGGGATCAAAGTTATAGCATTTCATGAACACCCCAAAGGCCAGTTGTGGCCTCGTTATGTTCAAGACAGGACCTGAGTGGCGATGGCCTGACGTTACAGCTCGGCTCCAGGATGTGACAGTGCCAGATGGCAAGATGACGTTTAAGATAAGCACAGCTCAGAAACAGTAGAAGTGTGCTTGTGTGTGAGCAGCCAGAAGTACTTCCTAATTTTCCCAGAGGGGAGCCACAGCTGAATTTCCATGGAAGCTCTCAGGTCATGTTGGAAGCACAGACCTTTCCCTCTCAGCACCTGTGTGCTGGTGCCCGTCCAGGAAGTCTTATCAGCTTACCTTTTCAGATTTATTCTTCGTGTGTGGAGTGTAGTCTAATGGCCAATATTATGCGGTGGCTACCAGAGGTTTTCAGGTTTTCTCGTTGGTTGTTAATGGTAATGTCACCACTTGGTTGAATTTCTATGTTTCTTCTTAGGCTTTAAATCCACCCCAGTAGCGCCCTTGCATTTGTACACTAATAATTCCCTACTAGAATTTTAAGCAATAGGAATGACTAGATAGGGAATCCCTTTTTCACCATGAAGAATGCATTTGTTATTAACTGTTTTAATTCCACTCAAGAAAATCACCTCCATAATGCGTAATGGAATGGGTAAGAAAAGGGCAGTCCTGAGTATGGTTTTTCACATTTTTAGACTTTGCCTTTCCTTTTCATATTGATGGCATAGCATGTAACCACATTTGTCGACTGTTCGGACTTGAAGCAGAGTCTTAAAAATTCAGCCATCCCAATTCGAATTCTCCGTGGGCCTAGTGCCTGCTGTGCCTTCCTCTCTTGGGAGAAAAAATAAATGGAACCAGCATTTTCACTTCTCAGAGCTGGCGTGGTTTCCAACTGTGATTACCAGTTCTTCTCCGGTGGGCCCCTCCGTCCGTGTAGATTTTATGTCTTAGATTTCCTGTTGGAAAACACTGTGTTCCCCGGATGGGTGGGGGCCTGAAGGTGATGATGTGTACGATTTGTGGTTTATCCTACACACCTTCATGGAGGAGGATTTGGTATGTTTCGCAAGTAAGGAGGAGACAGACCGTGAATACAAAATAAATCATGTAAAATCACAGAAAAAAATGTGAGGCTTTCTAGAAATCAAAATCCAGAAGCAAAAAGGCTCGACACTGACTAGGAGAGAAAATGTATGCAGAAAGTAAGGCAGGTGCCATGTTCTCGCTGGCTGGTAAAAGGGGTCCTTGCCATTTATGAGGGGACTGGCCGTGTGTGCTGTAGGTTTTCCCATGGGGGACACAGAGCAAAGGAGTATCATAGGGGGGATTGGCTGAGAACCCAAAATTCTGCCCATAGAAAATGAAAGAGGTTATTAGTTCAGTTTTGAAATGCTTAAGATATTACAAGTCTGCATGTTGCTATAACAGTGGGCAGTTACAATTGGACCTGTCTGGGCGACTAACTTGTCACGTGTAGTGGACTGGCTGACCCACTCTGATTTCCAGTCACTGACCATATGGACGTTAGAGAGCACAGTCAAAAACTCTGATCTGGTTTCGCTCTATCTGCCGTCAATTAGTCATATGTTTGTCCTTGCAAACTCAAATTTCATTCCCACTCGGACCTTATGAGGTCGTGTTGCTTTTCCTGTGTCCACATGTTCTTCCTTCCCTCCCGTCTCCGCCCCCACCCCCTCTTGCTTCTCCTCTTCCTATGGAGACCTTCCCAGAACTGCCCAGAACGGTGTTTGCAGCCTGCAAGGGCGAGGGCCTTCTACTCCTCTGAGCACCTTCGATCACCACCTCAGCTCAGGTCTGTGGGTCCCTCTGTCCACGGGAGTCATCCGTCTTTTGACTAGGAATTGTTTTCCTCCAGTGTGTGTAAAACTGTAGCGTGTTCTCACCACCCTAACCTGCCTGGCGCGTGCAGACACACTCAGCCACATGCTGCTCCTTCCATGAAGATAATTTTTCATGCTTCCTTTTTTAACTTGACACTTTCTCTCCTTTTAAATATAATGCATTTCCCCACTCATAAGTCGTATCTATCAGATGGATCAGAGCCCAGGGGGGCAAGCTCACAGATATTTCTGCCAAAATTAATTTGGCACGTAGCCAGGACAGAACTTAAACGTTAAGCCTTAGAAAGGGATTCCACCCTGGACATGCCAGGTTTATGAGGGATAAATCATGCCAGTGCTCACAAAGCTAATTTGCAGGGTAGGCTGTTTGCAGGTACCTTGCCATTGGTTTCATTGTAATGAAAGAATTTTAGTCCTTGGCAGCAGTGCGCTGAGGGCTTGGGCTAGATAAATTGCACCATTTGCCTCAGGATGGGAGAGAGAGAAGTGGGGGTGCCCATGGCTTGGGGACCTGCCTCTAACGCCAAGGCACTAGCAACAGCCTGATGAGGGCTGAGTTGGGGGTCTATGTGTTTTCTTCCTCCAGAGACACAACTCTGCTTCCCAGGAAAGGGACCATGGCATAAAATTGTCCAGGCAAGTTGAAAGTATGGTTATAGAGCACTGGGCGCTTGAGAGACTCTTGGGTTATTACTTCTCAACTTCTTTTTTCCTTTCCCTGATGCTTGGGGATTTAGTTGATGTTGTTACTTTTCATTTAATTAGTTTATTTTTTAAATATATTGGTTTACTATTGAGGTTTTTTGCATCCAAAGACTTGACAATTTTAAGCTCACCTAAGAATTATTTTTTCCATTGAAATAGTATACAGCAGCTGTTGACACAAACACAGTATAGCACCACTAGCTAAGGACCAAAACACACACACACACACACACACACACACACACTCTCACTCCTTTTTTGAGTGAAGAAATAGGAATTCAAAGTCAGTACAATGAAAACATTCTGGAATGAAAACTTGCCTTGAGCTCAGTGTGCCTGCACTTTACCCCACCTTATACACATAATAACATTGTTCTTTGAACCTTAATTCTCTCCAAGAAAACTGGCCAGATGTTGCCCAGAGCAGAGACCACAGTTTGTGGGCACTATGGCCACAGGTCTGCTTCCTGCTTTGGGCCAATTTGGAACTACACCTCTTGGTTTTCTGGAATGTCTCCCAGAGAAGCACATGGGACATCCCCTTGTGGCCATGTGGACCATCTTGATGCACCAGGGTTTCAGGAAAAAAGATACTGATTTGGATCCAGAAATGGGGCTTCGGAGCCCTCCCACGAGTAGAGACCCCATGGTACTTTGGTGGTTCTTATTTCATTTTTAGCTTCAGAGGACGCTTTTAGGGGGAGAGAGGACATTTTTCAGCAGCTTTTGGGCCTGGATGGGGTTGCAAATGGCATGTCAACCCACGTCACTTGCCGTGGAGACCGTTACCACCCTACCATACTAATACCCTGCGACCAAATGCTACCTGACAGAGTTCTGTTTATCCTTAATGGCATTGGCATAAATCATTTTAAATCCTTTCCATAACTGTTATTTCATGGCACGTGTCCTTTTGCTCTTTGCTTAATACCTAAAACAAATAATTTCCAGATTTTACCTGGTTGTTCATAACTGATTTACTGAGTGCACGTAGCCTACGTATTTTATACAGTGTGATGTTATTCAAATTGCCTCTTTAATTCGGAGATGAAAAATCAGACAACTCTCAGAGGAATGGCAGTGATGAAGAGCCCTCAGCAAGACTCTTATTTAGGGAAGCTCGCTGGAGAGGGAAGTTTGAGAAGGGCAAGGTCTGTTTGAGCATTTCAGAGGCTGCGCGCACCTTGTTGTGAGTGCCGGGCTGGCACCCTGCCGGAGGATGCGCTTTATGTACAAGTGCTAAGGCCAAGTGCTTTCTGTGTGGTGCAGGCAGCGCCTCTCAGCACAGAGCACAACCAAGGAAATGCACTTTTATCAGCGCTGCCCTGCCAGGTCCTCATGCCCTAAATTTTACCCCATACTCTGGGGCTTGGAAGAAGCCTGTGCAGTGTGTGATTCTGGCGTGATGCTTTTGTTTTAAGTCTAGACGGGGAGAATCAGGAAGCCAAGTCCGCTGAGTGCTTACTGGGCTGCCAGGCAGTGTCTCAGGTGTCTCTTCCGTGGCTATCCCCAGGGTGAAATTGGCAATGACCAGGCACATTTGTATTGTCACAACTGGGGGCCGGGGGCTCCTGGCAGGCAGAGGATAGGAAGCAGGGGCATTCCCAGATGCCGTTCAGTGCACAGCACTGCTCCCTGCTGCACTCAATCCAAACTGTCACCAGCATTTCCATCTTATGATTGAAAAAACTGTCTCAGTGATGCTAATTAATTAATAGAACGAAGAGATGCGCTGCAGTGACGCTCTTCTCTGTATTTCCTTGGCTGGGTAACCCCGGTAAAACCAGTGCCCTTTGGAATAAATAATAGCAGCTACTTGCTAAAGATACAGGACTGACCTTGACTTCACAGGGTGGCGTCTGGGAACTGGAGGTGGTTTTCCCCACGATCTCCCCTGACAGGTGCTCTGCAATCTTTGCAGCAGATCCTGGCTGGCCTGGTCCAGGGTCACTGAGTGATGGGTAGTGGTTGGGACCAGGATGGCATTGGAGTCACACTAACATGAATCTAGGTGCCAGGGCCACCCTAGTAGTGCCTGGCATATAGGATATGTGTGGAAAATACTAGCAAGTGTCTCGTTTCAGGGTGCCTGCATCACCAGCCTCTGTCCTCCATTCTGCCGAGCCTGGGGCTGAGGAGGCGCCACAGGCCTTTGCTCTCCACCTTCCCCAACCAGAGGCACCTTCAGCACAGGTATGGGTGGCTGGGCGTCAGCCGGTCCAGGTGAATCCATGCTCCACCACCTGTCAGCTTTGTCTAGTTTAGCTGATTTATCCAGTGCTGAAGTTTCTTCCTGATAAACTGGAGACTGAAGTCAACCCTTGGTGGAGTGTTGTAGGGAATGAGTGAGTAAGTGCACGTAGCGTGTGTGTGGGGGGTCCCCCAGAGCCTGACCTGCAGTGGCTGTTCAACAAGCTATGTCTGCAGCTTTTTCTGTTTCTATGAAGGTGATGGTATATTGTCATTCCTGTGTATCTGAGAATTGCCGCCCCAGGTAGTGATTAGAAGCAAAGACTTTGCCTTGTAGACTCACAACACTTTGTAGACATATTGAGAAGTTATATCATAAAGAAATATGATTCTTTGCTTTCTCTAATCCTCTTCCTTTTATGAGGATATTCGTATATGTTCAAATTATGATTTTCCTTGATTTATAGGTAATTAAGCCAACCATTTTTGCTTCTGTTTTCACAGTAGCATGCATGAGTTGCTTTATGTGATGTGGCTGGAACTCAGTACAACAGAGGGTCTTGTGTAACTGTCTCTGTTCAGAAGCGGTGGTCACCAAACTATGATCCTGTCTTCCCTGAAATTTAGAAGGAAAGAGCCACAGGCCTCAGGGATGTCACGTCCCTCATTGGCAACAGAGCTTCTGGGATGCGGGAGGGTTGAATGAAGGACTCAGGGCCCCTGGTGTGTGAGCAGCAGGGCAGACGCATTGCTCTGGTCCATGTGTGAGGCTGAGCACATCAGATGTGGACGGCAATGCTCGCCCCCCTCACTGCCCGCCGATGTAAGGCGAGCAAGGAGCTGGGCACCTAGAGGCCTTCAGTGCATGCCGGCTCCTGCCGTCATGGTGGTGCTGACCAAGTCAGTTTTGGTGACAGGAAGAGGCTCTGCCTGTAGAACCTCCCAAGCACCTGCCTCCTCTCCTTGTCCCCCTGTCAGAACCCTGGAGGCTCCTGTGAGCCGCCCTCCTTTCCCTCGTGTGGCCAGGCTGTGTCCCTCTCAAATAGACGTTTGCATTCCCCCACTCTCCCCAGGCTTCACAGGCTGCTCGGGAGCAAAGCTAAGCAGTGACTCCCAAACTTTTTGAACAAAATCCCAAGTAAGAAAAACATTTTGATCACAACCCAGTGCACTTCTCACCCCCAAGGAGATGGAGCTAAATACAAATCCCTCCCGACGTGCAGCCGTCTGACATTTTATGCTGTTGTATTCTGTTCTATTCAATTCTGTTCCATTCTATGGAGAAGAAAAACCAATTCACATTCTGCCCATTGTCCTCATGTTCGTGGCATCCAGAGAACAAGGCTCTGCCCAGTGGCCTTCCCTGCTGCCTGTCTTCCTCCAGGGCCATGTCCTCGCACGCCTGTGGCATGTCAACTGTTGCCACCCTAGCTCTTCTTGCAGGTGTCTGCTGGCACCTATTCCTGGGCCTGCCAATGCTGCTGTCGCCTTCGCAGCCAGACCTCCGAGAAGGGGTGACTATTGTCCAAAGCGATTTCTTATACTTTTTTATCTCCCCCCCATATTATCAGTTATCTTTGACACCATCAGACTGATTTTTCTTTATTTTAACCAATACAGTGGAATGCAGTGGGATTGCATTAAATTCATGTTTCTTTGATATCTGCTTAGCTTGGGCAACTTTGTGCTTATTTATGAGAAATTATTATTCTTTTCTGTGGTGTTCAAGCCCCTTGCCTATTTTTCTTCTGTACTTGTCAGAGTCTCATGTATATCTATATATATTTACGTATCAATATATACATATATACCCATATATTCATTTATGTGTGTGAACATACTACGCACACACACACATATATATATTCTGGAAATAGCCCTGCCCCAGTATACAGCTGCAGGTACCTTCACCCACCAGTAACTGCAATTTTTTCCCCCTTAATTATGCTTTTTGTTGACATTTAAAAATTCTTTTAAAGATGCTTCCAGAATGACACTGAATGCCCTTGCCTGCTGGTGACTTTCCAGGTAGCCAGGCTAGCATTCTTTCTCTGTGTACACACCATGAAATATAGTTTTTAAAATACAATTATCTTAAAAACTACTCATGGAATCCCACCATTATTTTATCAAGCTCCTGCTTATTTTCTAGACATAAGATTGGAAATAAAATTGAATAACATTGTCTCCATCTCCAGCAAAGCCTGAAAATGATATACTTAAATATTTAAATATTCACATATATGGTACATCTTCAGAGCTCTAAAGAAAGGATAAAGTTTAATTATAATTTCTCCACAGAATCAAAGTACCCAACAAACTGTGGTTGTCCAACTGTCCAACCGAGAGAAGGAATGATAAGGGGTAATGTTCTTTATCACAAAATCAACTGATAAAATACATGAAATCCTTTGTAGCAATTGCTTTTCAGGAATAAAATACAGTCACCCTTTTGATATTTGGATCCACAGAATAATAATTTCAGATGTAAATAGCCAGTGAACAAAGAATACCTCTTGTTCTCTTAAAGATCTTAAAGCTAGGACTAATCCTGAGCTGAAAATTCAGTTCTGAATTTACCACAAAAACCTGTGTGTTCAGGCCGGCATCGTAGCCGCAGGTCTGCAGGCACCAGGGAGGCTGCCGTGCACTAGAACTTGCTGTTTCGTGGTTAACCTTTCCAATAAGGCTCCAGAGAAGGGTTTTTACTTAATACTGCACCTGTCAAATTCCCAGAGCTGCAAGTAAATTGAAGATACAAATTATGTTGTAAAGTGAAATATTTTGTGTTATTCCACAGTTTGGTTGATTTAGGAAGAAAATGAACTCTGACAGCTTGATCTTTTCAGTTCAGTGGATTCTAATGGTTCAAAACAAAAAGCCCGGCCAAAAAAAAAAAAAGAAAGAAAGAAAGGAAGAACAACCTCTTTTCTGGTTGTTTTATCAGAGACGCTGCCACGAAGCTGTTCATGAAGACCCGGCCCGTGTCATGGATACACGAGATCCTAGGGAGACATGGTCATGTTAAATGCTAATGTTTGTAAATATAAATATTAATCACCCCCAGAAAGGGAGGGAGTTTCAGGCTGCCTAACTGAACGGGTAGCTTTTAGCACCTGCCACTTCTCTCAGCCTGCAGCCTACTTTTCCCAGAGAGAGACGCTCTTTCCCCAGTTGGCGAGCTTGGCTGCCCTGTCCTCAGTGACTATGGGCAGCTGGAGGTGCAGAGGGTGGCTGAGCCTCTTATGTTTTGCAATCACTCAGGGCGGCCTCACCTTCTCCTCTTATTCTGTTTGGGGAGAAACACCAAGTGAAGGTTCCTGCCAAAGCTGGAAAGTCCTAAGTTATCAAACTGACTCCCACAGCCATGACACACTGGGCATGGGGGGTGGGGGTTGGCATGTGTGTTTAGGAAGGGCGGGTGAGTGTTTTGTAGGGCCGGGCTCCTTGCTTGAGGCTGAACCGTACCTGCATCCCACTTGCTGGTTGCTTTGAAGCCCTAACACCTTCCTTAGGACTCTGCCTTCCCCTTGGCTGAGGAGGGCGTGGAGGCCATGCAGGCTTTGATAGGTGGCAGTTTTGGCTCTTCCCCTGGAAGCCTCCCCAACCCCGAGCTGCCTCTTCCCTGCTACCCCCGATGCCTTCTGGACTGACGGGTTGGGAATCTGGTTTGATACTGCAGCCTGGATGTTACCCCTTGACTGAAGTAAGCGGCCGCCTGGTCACCTGCTGAGGCTGCTGCGTAGCGTGTGTAAGGGAAGGTATTTCTAATTAGTTGTTATCCTGTAGATGATCTGGAAATGGGACATAAGAAGCAAGCTGAGTGGTGGGTAGACATCTTTATTTTTGATATTACACCTAAGAATTAAGCTGGATGTAGGGTAATAGAGTGTGTCTCTTTCATGATGTGGGCTTGGAGCTACGTGTGATTTGCCTGTCGTGTATGGGGGCCTTTCTGGGCAGAACTCACATCGTCGGGTGTTCTCCCGTGGACCTCACTCCCTAAGATGCCGTGTGGGATGACGTGGATGCTAATACTGACTGACGTGGTCCAGAAAGCACCTCTGCAGTTCAGCACTGAGATTCGGCCTGGGACGTGGATTTGGGGTGGGTTTCAGCTTAAGGAAACCACATGTGCCTATTGTGAGGTGGAGACTTTGGGGTGAAGCAGGGACTTTAGGGAGCATGTGGAACAGAAAGAGGCTCGTCCTGCTGTCACGTCAGGCCCCACTGACGTGGGAGCTGCTGGAAACTTTAACACCGGGCAACTCCATCACGCTGTCTTTAGAAGACGGTGTGGGCCCTGTGCAGAGCAGGGCGCGGGGCGGGGGTGGGGAGACCAACAGCGGCTGTGTCTTAGGCTAAGATGGTGGGGGCAGGAAGAGAGATTTGGGGTGTGTATTGGAAGCAGGTTGACACAGAACTGTTATCAAGTGGATTAGGGGTGAAGAAAAGTGAACAATCAAGGAAAAGTCTTCATATTTTTGATTTGAGCCAAAGTGATTGGTGAACGGTTAATGAGAGCCAGAAGCAGGCCTGGAGGAGGGAGCATTCATGGCTCCGTCTTGGCCTAGCACAGTGCTTCTCAACCTTTTATCCCCCCATTATCACCCTCCTAAGGAGGAGGATTAAATTAAATTTAAATTTAATTAAGAAGAGAAATTAAATGCTAAGAATAAGATTTTGTGGGGTAGGATGTGCTTTGCAGGAACACAGGCAATGTAAAGGTCCACAGCATTCTAGGCCTGACCCCCAAGAACCAATTTTCTCCCTTTAGGGGAGACAGGACCCCGTAGAGAATGCAGGGCCTGGTTAATGATGAAGTGCCAGGAGCAGCTAGCATCTGGAAAGTCAGCACTGGCGTTCAGAAGAAAGGAAAGGGGGGCAGGTACAATTCTGGGTGTCCCCAGCATGTGGATGATGACATTGAGGTCACCGGGGAGAGGAAGCCCCTGGGAGGAGGAGCATCCTGACAGGTGGGGCAGAGCCGAGGGCAGGGGAGAAAACAGGCCTGACTTCTGCGGAGAGGGCGTGGAGAAGTGAGAGGGGATTTGGCCTTGTGGAGGGTCACTGCCATGACCAGACCAGAGCAGTCTCAGTGGAGGGTGAGAAGGAAGCCAGCCACCCTGGGCAGTGCAGATCGTGAGGACTCAGGTACCCAGACTGTGGGCACCCCAACCAATCGTTATGGTGCAAGGGGCCAGACAAGTGGGGTCAGTAGGGAGCTGTGATTCCAGGAGGGGTTTAGGGATTTGCTCTTGATTCAGACTTGTTGGAAGGGATACAGTGGAGAGAGAGAGAAATGCTGGGTTAGGAAGGGAATGGCGGCATGGAGGCTCATGCAGGTGGTGAGGCCCGGTGGGAAGGGTTGGCAGGGGAGGGCTTGGCCTGGACAGGGACAAAGACAGTTGATCTTCCCTGGCAGGAGAGAAGACAGGGGGTAAGGTCAGGTGTCAACAGGTGTGTAAACGTGTGTTGAGAGGCTGAGGCGAAACCCAGGCTGGCTTCTAATGCCTCACTGAGATATAAAACCAGGTTATTTGTAAGAAGGGTGTGGGAGCAGGGGAGATGATGATACATCTGTATCCATATGATGCCCGTGTTAGCACTTCCCTGTAACTATTTCCCTGCTAATACCCACACGCGCGGTGCCCGGGCTGGGTTTAGATCCCTGTGGCTTATGCAGCCTTATTACATAATGCTTGGGAGAGTCCTCACAGCAGAGAAGTCTAAAACGATAATATTGCCTTAAATAACTCATGCTAAATCATCCTTCTGTGAACGTTTCTCGATGGGTCTTGCCTTTTAAGCTTCAACAAACCCTATTAGCCATCAAAACCCTCCAGTCTCTCAAAATAGCCCTCGTCAAACTTCCTCCTACACACTTGCGTCACGGCTGGCTGGCCACAGGAGAGGGTGGGGTGGGTGCTGGCTGTGTAGGTGGGGACCAGAGCCCACCGAGAGGTGACTCGTCCGAGTCCCATGACCATTCTGGAGCTCCCTGCTGCGTGGGCTCGGCCGCTGTGTATGTCTGTATCGCCTCCTCTGCTGCACTCCGCGTAAGGACGTTCCTTTTGGGAGTAATGGCCAGTCCTTTTGCTGGCCCTCTTCCCTGCCAGGTCTTTCCATAGCCTCCTGCCCTCTTGTGCCTCTCTGCTATTTCAGCTTAGAAGTTCCTGGAAGGCCAGGGCTCCCATTCTGCTCTTGCATTCAGTGCCAAGGACACCCAAGCAGGGACTCAGGGTACACTGAGATGTCATGGACACTTCAGGTCGCGGCTGAGGCCACTTCAGGCAGGTGGCCCTCAATCCTTTGTCCATTTTGCTCGGCATTATACAATGTACACCTCTGCTCAGAGTCCTTTATCAGGCCCCGGACATCTCAGACGCAGTCACGTTCTTCCTGCGTCACGCCCGTGACTGTGATCTCCACGAGGCCCTCTCTGTCCCTGGTCTTCTGTTGCAGGAACATGAAGGGATCCGAGAGATCACACGGTAAGCGTCACGGGCCATTTGCCTTCTTTGACTTCACCTTCCTAGTTCCTCAAAGACATAAGAAGAATGTCCCTGGTGCCAGCGAGCACCAGGCCAGTGTGCGCGGAGCCGGAAAAGCTAATGGACTAGATGCATTTTACTGATCATGTGCATGATAAAAGTGCCCCATCGCGCTGCAAAGAGCTGGAGTGGTAATGCTGGCTGGGACAGCCGTGCCGAAGGGAGTCCTATGCCTGCTGCCAGTGTGCAGAGCACAGCCTCAGTTTCCCTTTCTGAGAAGAATATTTGTCTAGAAATTATCTTTTGAGCACCAGGAACTCTAATGGTCTTTTGACTTAAAAAAAATACCCCATTAAAAAATGGAGAAGCATTTCATCTAATACAACCATAATATCACTGGTTTCTTTTTTTTTTTTTTTTTTTGCTCTTTTTTTAATAGGAAAGTTTAACTATACCATCTTAACTACCATTTATAAGGTAGTAAAATAAAAGAGAGACCATAGACTTTTAATTTGGGTATACATAATGAGTATCTTCTTTTGGCCTCTTTATTTATTTATTTTTTATTATTATTAAATCATAGCTGCGTACATCAGTGCAATCAACGGGTACAGTGTGCTGGTTTCATATACAATCCGAAATATTTGCATCAAACTGTTTAACCTAGCCTTCATGGCATTTTCTTAGTTATTGTATGAAGACATTTGTATTCTGCATTTAGTAAGTTTCTCCTGTACCCTTCTAAGATGCACCGTAGGTGTGGCCCCACCAATTACCCTCCCTCCACCCCAACCTCCCCCCTACCTTCCTTTGTCCCTTTCTCTATATTCTTGTGCTATAGTTGGGTTATAGCCTTCATATCAAAGCTATAAATTAGCTTCATAGTAGGGCTGAGCACATTGGATACTTTTTCTTCCATTCTTGAGATACTTTGCTAAGAAGAATATGTTCCAGCCCCATGCATGTAAACATGAAAGAGGTAAAGTCCCCTTCTTTCTTTAAGGTGACATAATATTCCATGGTATACAAGTACCACAATTTATTAATCCATTCGTGGGTCGATGGGCACTTGGGCTTCTTCCATGACTTAGCAATTATGAATTGGGCTGCAATAAACATTCTGGTACAGATGTCTTTGTTATAAAGTGATTTTTGGTCTTCTGGGTATATACCTATAAAGGAATTATAGGATAGAATGATATCACTGGTTTCTTTTTTTTTTTTTTTTTTGAGACAGAGCCTCTAGCTGTCACCCTGGGTAGAGTGCGGTGGCATCACAGCTCACAGCAACCTCCAATTCCTGGGCTCAAGCGAGGCTCAAGCCTCCCAAGTAGCTGGGACTATAGGCGCCTGCCACAACGCCTGGCCATTTTTTGGTTGCAGCCGTCATTGTTGTTTGGTGGACCTGGGCTGGATTAGAACCTGCCAGCTCAGGTGTACGTGGCTGGCGCCTTATCCCGTTGAGCCACAGGCGCCGAGACATATCACTGGTTTCTAATAAAGCAAATTCGATAAGGTGATAGATCATTGCAGACATAGCATATGCCTTTTGCACACTTTGTTTTGCTTTAATATCTGTCCATGTGCGTCCTTCCACAAGGTATGTTCACTTGTCAGTTGCATTTCCTGGTTCGTCTTTTTGGTTTAAGAGGGGCCCCCTGGTGAGTGTTTCTCCTCATCTTCTTGGTGTCAGACACCTCCAGTGAGCCTGTTTTCCTTCCTTCAAAGCCCAGTGGAATGAAGACGACTCCTAACACAGTCCAAACTCCCTCAGGTTTTTCGAATTTCCCACTTGCCTCACACCCATCTGATCTGCTGGCACTTTAGTGAGTCATCTCTTTATTCTGTTCAAAGCTTTTAACTTCATTCTCATATAGAAGGGAACTTACGGCTGGGCAAGGTGGTTCACGCCTGTAATCCCAGCACTCTGGGAGGTCGAGGCCGGTGCATTGCCTGAGCTCAGGAATTCGAAACCAGCCTGAGCAAGGGCAAGACCCCATCTCTACCGAAAACAGGAAAACTTAGCTGGGCATCGTGGTGAGTGCCTGTAGTCTCAGCTGCTTGGGAGGCTGAGGCAGGAAGATTGCTTGAGCCTAGGAGTCTGAGCTGGCTGTGAGCTAGGCTGACACCACAGCACTCTAGCCTTGGGCATCAGAGTGTTCTGGGCAACAGAGTGAAGTTTCTTTTCATAGTAGAGTTTTATTTTGTATAATTATATTTCATTAAATCATGCAATTATAATAACAGATTTAATTGGTATAAACTAGGCAGGCAACACATACAACTGTATACATGCACTGAGCTTCATTTTTAACTGTAGATAACACGTGATCACCAGGGGAACTATTCGATGGAACCTCGTGGTGTCCTTATTATATAGACTTGTAAAAATGCTGGTAATGCAAAATTATTATTTTCATTGGTCAGTGTTGGGTGTGTGTATGTGATTTTGCACTTGAATTCGTGTAGTTAACTTTTGGAAGGAAAAGACCTACACTCCTTTGGGGTGGTCCTTTCCAAGCAGGGATCATTGAGGTGTTTAAATTAGTAGGGAAGAAAAGATTGGCAGTCACACACCTGCTGATATTTGCTAACCAGCTCTTCTCTGACCTCCCAGGGACGGAAGACTGGTGAGCCAGATCCTCAAAAAATGAGGCCCAGCTATATTAAGATCTGTATGAAAAATAATCAAGGAAATAGAACTAGAACTCTACAGACCAGAAGGTTTTGTTCTCCCTTCTCTGTCTAATCCTTTCCCTGAGTCTGAGTGAGAATTAAACAGGGTGAAGGAGTTCCAGGTCACATAATCCCCAAAGGCATAGCAAAAAGTTGACTTGACTTTAAAGTTTATATTCTCTCCTAACTCCAAGATATTGAGCCCGGGTGACTGTTCACCTTGCAAACCACCACACAGGGTGGGAGACTGCCAGGGGAGGGGCCTGGCCAGGCAGGGGAAGGGAAGAGGGAAAGGGAGAGAAACTTATTTTGTCTCCCTTCAAAAAGTTGTGTTCTTTCTTGTCAAATGCAACCACTGCTGTTAACAAATCAGTGAACCAGCTTAGCGTTGTTTATCAAGTGGAAAGTTTCCTTCCTTGTTCAGGTAAGTCCCTGATGAGGTGATGGGAGCAAAGATGAATCTGTACACTGAGTCTTGAAGTACCGACCAGCAGAAAGCCCAGCTTGTTGCCTCACCAGCTAAGGCAGCTGCTGCCGCCCCATGACAGATACTGAGTATCCTGAACATTCTGGGTTCCCAAGAAGTATTTTGGTTAATTGACCAATTCAAATTGTTGTCCCTTCTTTATATTTAATTAATAATTTTCCGGTGTATTTTTTCTCATAATGGCGTTTGAATCCACACGTGTGGCTTTTGCACCATTATAATACAGCGTTGGTGATGCTTCACAACAGCTTCAAGTGAAACCTGTTGTTATTATCAAGGATGATGAAGATCGTGACGCATGTGGTGTTTATTGAGGCTGTAGTCCAGGCCACTCATTCTGTTTGCATCATCTTTTAAAATCTTCTCTACAGCTGCAAAGGGCAGGTCGCCGTTCGATCCTTCCTTTGCAGGTGAGGGAGCTGACGTTTACCCTGATGGGGTAACCCACGCAAGGTCACCTGGCCAATAACGCAGAGAGGAACCAGCTTCAGGTGGCTCCCAGGTCCATGCTCTGCTTTTTAAATCTCCAATTATTTATTTATTTATTTTTACCAACATTTTACTTTCTTTTAGGGGTTGAGTGGGGGAAAGAACACAGCATGTTATCTATCCCGTAAGAAAATTTGTTGGATAACGTTTTTACCTCTATTGTTTTGATGTAGAATTTCTGTACCAATTTAACTGTCTCCCAGCTGAGTAAATATTTGGGGATAAATATAAAGTTGGAATCCAAACAAAGAAACAAGTTCATGTGCTCTGCAGGCTTGTCCTGGCTTTTTTACGATGCACTGTAGACAAACGGTAGACAGTGAAGGCCACCTTGGACTGGCACACTCAGGCCCAGTGGTTTTCGGAGACTGCAGTTGTTAAGGGGCCGCAGTCCCCCTCCTTCTCCTAGTTCAGGTGACAGGAATGAGAGAACTTGCCAATTTGTAAAGGATTATCACATGCAAAGGCAGTATTTATTTTATTCCATCATTTCTCATTCATTCATCCGTGGAAGTGGCATTTACATAATATCTCCTCCATACAAGACAGCAGGGCAAAAGTGACCATAAAATTGAGTCAAATGTCATATTTTGAGGACACATATTTTTAAGAAACTTTTGGGGTTTTAAAATTCATTTCATATATTTTTATGTTTTAAAAAGGGAGAAGTCTTTGTTCTGTGAGTAAATGGCCAGGTAATGAATATCTTTCTTTTTCTTTTTCTTTTTTTTTTTTTTTTAACTTAGACAAAAATATCACACTCTTCACACAACATCACACTCATCCTTCTCATCAACTCGCATTCAGACACCTTTCAGCCACTTGGAAAATTGAAGGCCAAAATGAAGGGAATTCACTCCTTGACAACTCCTGGGACAAAGTTGGCAATTTGTTCATTGTTCTTACACGCACTTAGCCGCATGCTGAGCACTTTGACATCAGAGAGTTCTGGGCATAGTTCAGAAATCAATGGCTGCCGAGGCAAATTGTGTGCAGGTGAGTTGGGGGCTTAGCATAGAAATGCAAAATGCAATGCATTATTCTTCAGCATCTTCTAAGAGGGTTAATACTGCGGTGACACCTGTGTTGGTTTAGAATTGGAGATGTCTTTCTGTCTTTTTTTTCCCCTCCTTTTTATTTTTTCTTCCAAGAATACTTTCAACTTCCCCATTTGTAAAATAGGGCAGGGGAAATGGAGATCAGTTCAGCCATGGTCCATGTTTTATTCATTGAGTTAGCAGATCACCAGTACTGTTTAGTTTAGCAAGCTACTCCTTTGGAATTTACAGTAAAGTCGTATTTAATATATTTCCATTTAGTGAGTATTTGTTTTAAATCACTGCCTGGGCTTCCTTGTTTGGTTTGTGGCAGAGGCTTTATCTCCATGTCCCCAGTGTGGCTGGAGTAGGGGCTCCAGTTTTTTGCCATATGATATGGTTTTAGTTTGAAATTGAAAAGTGGATTTGTTTAACGTCCTCCAAGAGGCAAATATATAAAGCTGAGGTTTTCCTAAAATGCACTGCCAAAGTCATAATTGGTAGAAAGTTAGCAAGAAAGAGGGATTAGCTCCTTGAGCCATGGCATAGGAAACTGTAACAGTCTCAAGTAGTTTCATGCCTTGTTGAGAAAATGATACAGAGTTTTAATCTCCATAATGAGCCCATGGCAGTGGCACCAGCAAGCCCCCATGCAAAGCGGTCTTTGTTGGGAGAATTTGCAAATTTGCAGTAGGACCATTCTTGACTTTCCTGGGAGAGCATATAAAAGGATGTATCATTCCAGAAAAGATTCACAGGAAGGTTCTTCATTATTTACTAGGAATCAGTGTTGTGCCTGGGAATGGGCTGCAGGCCTGTGTTGTCCCCAGAGAAGCCCTCATCACACATTAGCTACTGGGTTGCTCTTCACCCCACGATCCTGTGATTCACCAGCATTGATGAGGAGGTGACCCTGGGAGCCTGTGGTGGCCAAAGGCTGCCAGAAAACTCCCCGAGTTAATCTCATGCTCACACATTCTCATCTGGTCTCCAGAGCTGGGTGCCTCCTTGACCTGGGGGACTTTGAGAAACCAGTGGCACCGGGCAGGTGTTGATTCAGCTGAGCAGATGCTGACATAGCTCTGGGACGGGGGTCCTCAAACTAAGGCTCGCCGAGGACATTTATCAGGCCCTCCGGATGATTTTGCCTGCACTGCCTGTCCTGTTTAGCAGCGGACTCATCCCGGCCCGCAAAATCTGTTAGTGGAAAAACCATTGGTTGCATTCCCAAACAAAACATGTGTGGATTCACTGGAAAAGTTGTAAAAGGAGTTCCAATTTAGACTTAAAGAGCTTCATTTCCATGAACAGGACATACAGCTTTTCCATAACCCATTTTCTATTGACATTGAAAATGTGGGGGTCAGTCCCTGAAGTCGCCGCCCCAGCTGCCCCTCTGCCAGCTGCTCCGGCACCACCTCAGGCTGGCGTCTCCGGCAGGTGGGAGCCAGGCACTGACCGGTGCCACAGGGGTGGCCGAGGGCTCCTGCGGCTCCGGCTCCGGCTCTGCGATGGCAGCTTTCTGGCTTCTCCATGGGGCTGGCCTGCTGCGCCCAGATGCTCTAAGAACGTTTCCACTATTGCTCGGAGGACACATGCAGTGGGATTCAGAATTCCTGGAGAATTGCCTTTGTGAGAAGCTAGAAGTATTTCTTTAAATTCCTTCTTTTAGTTTTTCAAAGAAACTTCAAGAAACCATGAACAACATTAGTAATGAAAAGTTTGACTGCCACTTGTTTGATGAAGATTTTACTGCCAAGGACATTCTGAACCAAAAAATCAATGAAGTTTCCTCTTCTGATGATAAGGATGCCTTCTATGTAGCAGACCTCGGGGATGTTCTGAAGAAACACCGAAGATGGCTAAAAGCTCTTCCTCGTGTCACTCCCTTTTATGCAGTCAAATGTAATGACAGTAGAGCCATTGTGAAGACCCTCCCTGCCATTGGGACAGGGTTTGACTGTGCTAGCAAGACTGAAGTACAATTGGTGCAAAGTCTCAGGGTGCCTCCAGAGAGGATTATCTAATGCAAATCCTTGTAAACAAGTGTCTCAAATTAAGTATGCTGCCAATAATGGGGTCCAGATGATGACTTTTGACA
>CAUYRH010037753.1:0-32153 GCA_963574655.1 Perodicticus potto | reverse complement strand
ATAAAATGGTTTATTTTGTACCAAAATAAAGAATAGATCTTCAGAAAAAAAAAAAAAATTTAATATCAACTTCCCAAGTTAAACACACAACTACAAACACTCTATTGGAATTACATTGAATGTACAAATTGACTTGTAAAGAATCAACATCTTTAAAAAAATAAAAAAACAGGATCAACATCTTTGAGTCCTTATCCAAGAACATGACATATGTCACCTCATGTCAACAGAAATTTAATGTCTTTCAATAAAATTGCATAATTTTTCCATAAAAAAATAAATAATCCACAGGTAAGAAAGGAAGTGTCAAAGGAAATAAAAGAATATTGTATACTCATTGGCCTGAATAAAAATGAAAATAGACTATCAAAATCTGTAAGAATTTACAGATAAAAAATTTACAGTAAAAAAAAAAAAAAAAGGTAAAGCAATACTCAAGAGAAAAATTTATGGCACTAAATGTTCACAGTAGAAAAAAAGTCCAAATCAATCATCTAAGCTTTTTTCCTGGAAAAACTAGAAAAAGGGCTAAATGAACCTAACATAAGAAGAATAAGAAAATAATAAAGACCAGAATCAATAAAATTGATAACAGAAAAAAATAATCAATTGAAGCTTGTTTTCAAAAGATCAATAAAAGTGGCCCAGATGGTTTCATTATATTCTATAAAATATTCAAAGAACAAATAATACTAATTTTATAGTCTCTTGCCAACACATTTTATGAGGCCAGAACTACCCTTAAACTCAGAGAGAAATCATTCTTGCCAATCAATGCAGGAAAAACACTGGGCAAAATCCAACACGCATTCATTCATTTTTTAAAAGAACTCTTAATAAACATGGAATAGAAGAGAACTTTTTTAACTTAAAGAAGAGCATCTGCAAAAATCATACAGGAACATGAAATAAAATTGCATAGAACCGTACACACACAGGAGTGCACATAAAACCTGGTGAAAATTGAAAAGACCTATAGTCTAGTTAACAGCATTGTAGTATCAACTTCCATTTCCTGGTTTTGATATCCTACTATAGGTAAATAAAGTGTCAATGTTGGGGGAAGCTAGGCAAATGGTACACAAGACTCCACAGAGTATTTTTTGCAACTTCACATAAGTTTATAATTATTTCAAAATAAAAAGTTAAAGAAAGAAATTCTAGAAATAATTCTTGAAGGAACTCTTCCTGACCCAGAGTGAGGAAAAGAGTTCTTATATAGAATACCAAACACACAATCCATAAAAAATATATACATAACAATAAATTAGACTTCATCAAAATTACAAACCCTTGCTCCATGAAAGTTCCTACAACCTAAGTGCCCCTCATTCTATAAGTGGATCAATAAAATGTGGTATGTATACCAAGGAGTACTACTCAGCCACTAAAAAGGTGAACCCATACCACTTGTATTAACCTAGATATAACTGGAAATTATTCCAGTTATATCTAAGTGAAATATCACCAGAATGGGAAATAAACACCACATGGAACGCCACATGTACTCACTATTACCTTGGAACTAACAGATCAACAACTACATGCACACAGGGAATTACATAACACTCATCAAAAATTAAGCAACTTTGAGGGCAGAAAAAGGATGGGTAAAATCATACCCAGTGGGTACAATGCATACTATTTGGGTGATGGAAACATTTGTACTTTGACTCAAACTGTATAAAAGCCATTTATGTAAACAAAATGCACACACAATATTCTGAAATTCAGGGAAAAAGATGAAAAAAGTAATAAAAAAAAACCAAATTAAAAAAAAAGATAGGCTCAGTGCTCAAAGCACAATGGTTATGGCGCAAGTCACATACACAGAGGGTGGCAGGTTCAAACCTGGCCCGGGTCAGCTAAACAATAATGACAACTGCAACAAAAAAGTAGCTGGGCATTGTGGCAGGCACCTGTACTTCAGCTACTTGGAAGGCTGAGGCAAGAGAATCGGGTAAGACCAAGAATTTGGGATTGCTGTGAACTCTGACGCCACAGCACTCTACCGAGGGTGACAGAGTGAGACTCTGTCTCAAAAATAAATAAATAAATAAAATAAAAAGATGAGCCCCAGATAAAGAAAAACATCTCATATCTGACAAAAGACTTATATCCAGAACATATAAAGACTTCGTTAAAATCAACAATAAGAGGAACAACAATCCAATTATAACTGGACAAAAGACTTGAACAGATACTGCACCAAAAAAGATACACAGACAAAAAATTAAGCATATAAATATATGTACAATATCATTAGCCATTAAGGAAATCCAAATTAAAGCTACCAGGAAATACCACTAAATACCTATTATAACGGATAAAATAATAAATATGATAATATCAAGAACCATCAAGGATGTAGAGCAACTGGACCTCTCATGCATTTTTGAAGAGAACATAAAATGGTATGGACACTTGGGAAGATAATTGAACAGTTTCTTATAAAGTTAAACACAGACTTATCATATGACCCAGTAAACTCACTCTTCAGGATTTATCCTACAGAAATGAAACCCTGTGTTCACATAGAAACCTATACACAAATGTTCACTGCAACTTTCTCTTTAATAGCCAAGACTTGGAAGTAACACAAAACTCCTTCAACAGACAAATGAATAAACAACAGTTCAGCAGACAGTGGAATATTACTCAGTAATAAAAAGGAAAGAATTTTTTAAATAAATTGTTTTTATTTCAGATTTTAAAAAGGGTAGATATGACCAGGTTACATAGTTTGCTTTTGTAAGGTAAAATCCTGAGTTGTAGTGGTGCCCTTCACCCAGGAAGTGCTCCTGTGCAGTGTACCCACTGGGTAAGAACTTAACCAACCCCTTCCCCGCCACTTGAATTTAACTGAGTTTTTCTCTCATGTGAACATGTAGTTTCAATTTAGTACTGAGTACATGTGATGCTTGCAACATTTTGCTTAGAAGAATGTTCTCCAATTCTGTCCAGGTTGTTACGAAAGATACAAAATCTCCACCTCTTTCATGACTGAATAATATTGAGTGGTATGCATATACTAAATGTATTAATCCATTCATGTGTTGAAGGGCATTTAGGTTGTTTGCACATCTTTGTGATTGCAAAATGTGCTGCCATAAACATTCGAGAGCAAATGCCTTTATGGCAAAATGTCTTTTTTTTTTCTTTTGGGTAGATAACTAGTAATGGGATTACAGGATCAAATGGTAAGTATGGGGATTCCTCAGAAAACTAAGGAATTCCTAAACTAAGATAAGAGATTCCTCAGAAAACTAAGGAATTCCTCTTTCCATAGAGGGTGCACTAGTTTGCCGTCCACCAACATTGCATGAGTGTTCCCGTCTCTCTGCACCCACACCAGCATCTGTTGCACTGGGACATTGGGATGTGGGCCACTCTCAGGAAGAACTTTTGATACATAACCACTGGATGGATCTCAAGGGCAAAAAGCAGAATGGAAAAAAGATAGTTTCAAAGGATACATATCATATTATCTCACTTATATAACATTCTTGAAGTGTTTTATAAGTGCCAATAGTCAGAATTGGGGAAAGGGTATAACTACTAAGGGGCATCATGAGGGATTTTCTTTGTGGTGATGGGAGACCTCTGTATGCTGATTGTGGTCATAGTTACTGACATCTTCATATATGAGAAAATGTTATGTAACTATCGAAAAAGCAAAAATGAAAGTTTGTGTAAAGACTGATGAAATTTGACAAAGAAAGGTACCTGACTCAACAATATTATTCAATGCCGATTCCTGGTTTCCTTCTTTATAATTCATTTATAGAAGTATGTTCCAATCTTTTTTTCATTTTTGCCCTAAAAGGAGACTTTTTTGACATTATTTTCCTAATGCCTCCCTACGAAATGTCACAGATAACATTGTATATATTTATGTACTGTCTGTATAATAGTGTTTTATATATTAAAAAGATTAAGGTGTTTATCTTTCCCAATTTTTGTCTTTTTGAGTAGTGTATCACACTCATCAAGAATGTATCTACTGTAAGTGAGATAGTAGTATCATTGGGGAAAGGTTGGAAAAGGGTAGGTGGAAACTGCACCGTTTCTGCAATGTCTTGTACGTGTTAAATTATTACAAAATAAAGTTCTAATAAAAAAATAAAAAAATATGTAAGGAAGACCAAAGGACCCAAAACAGCCAAAACAATGTTATAATTGACTAAATTTGAATGATTTGCAGCAACTACCTGATTTAAAGTCTTACTACAAAGCTTCGGCAACTGAGGTGGTATAGTATTGGCGTAATTAGGATAACCAAAGAGAGTAATGTAGCAATAAAGAGTCCAGCAATACTTCCATATACATACAATTAATTTATTAACAAAAACACGTAGGCTAGTCAATGAAGAAATAAAAGTGTTTTCAACTTTTTGTGGCAGAACAACTGTATAAACATGAAAAAAACCATCAACCTGAACCCTTTCAACCCCTACTTCACAAGCACCACAAAAATTAATTTTCCCAGGAACCTAAATGTAGAAACTAAAACTATTAAACAACATAAAGCCCTTTAATTGCTTGGAGAAGACAAAGATCTTTCATAGACATAGGCACAGGTAAAGAAATTTTTAATTTTACTTCATCAAGTATAAAATCATCTGTTCATTAAAGATAACCATTAAGAAAATCAAAGGACAAGCCACAGACCAGGAGAAAAAGTTCACTATGTAAGTTGTGTTTATATATATATATCTAACAAATAACTTGAGTCCAGAATAAAAGCACTCCCACATATCAATAACAAAAACACAAATGGCTCAATTAAAAAAGGCCAAAGGCTTGAATGGACACTTCAGAGAAGAAGATACACAAATTATAAATACATATTTGTACTATATGTAAAAGGTGCTCAAAATCATTAACCATTTAGAAAATGCAAATGAAATTCCTTATATCTCACACCCATCAGAATGACTAAAATTAAAAACACAGGCAACACCAAATGATGGAGAGGATGTGGAGCATCTGAAACTTTCACACATTGCTGGTGGGACTGTGAAACTATAAATTTTGGAAAACTGCTGAATTACAAAATTTAACATGTTCCACTCTTAGGTGTTCATTTGCCCAAGACCAATTAAAAATATGCCTCCAGAAAACAACTTGTACAAGTCTATTTTTGGAAGTATTATTCATAATAGCCTAAACTTACTCAGCAATAATCAATAATAATACTAATAACAAACTACAACTATTAGCAGGATATTTCTAACGCAATCAAAATGAGTAAATCTCAAAAATATTTGCTGAGCAAAAGAAACCAGACACAAGATACACACTACATGGTCCAAGAACATGCAAAATTAATGTACGATGATAAAAATTATACCAGTGGAGTTTGAGGAAAGTACTTTCTGATAATGTCTTGATAGGGATGTATATACTTATGAAAACTCACTTAAGATCTGTAAATTGTACTGTATATTATGCCTCAACTTAAATAGCTTAGCTTTTTTGAGATAGTGTCCTACTTTGTCACTCTTGGTAGAGTGCCCTGGTGTCACATCTCACAACCACCTCAAACTCTTGGGCTTAAGTGATTTTCTTCCCTCAGCCTCCTCAGGAGCTGAGACTATAAGCACCCACCACAAAGCCCCACTATTTTTAGACACAAGGTCTCACTATAGCTGAAGCTGGTCTCCAACTTCTAAGCTCAGGCAATCCACCCACCTCAGCCTCCCAAAGTGCTAGAATTATAGGCATGCACCACCCTTCCTGGCCCTTAATAGGTTAGCTTTAAAAAATGAAATAAATCTGCTATTAGAAATTAGATAAATAGAGAAGATTTATAATTTTCTCCTTAAAGATGCTATTCATCTTTTATTGGATTTATTTCTACTGGTAAAGACATTTTTTCACAACTAACATGTTGTAATTATATATTGCCACTATATAGAATCAATTGAATTTTTTATATTCTCCTTATAACCAACACAACCTTACTCAACTTCTCTCATTAATTTTTGTAATTTGACACTAGATTATTTTACAATTTCTATGCAGACAATAACAGAGATAGCTGTACATCTTTTTAAATTCTTACTGGCCATGTCCTTTAGAAAAGTAGTGAATAGTAAATAGTAGAACCTCTGTCTTGAATGCTCAAATTCTGCTTAGCAGTTACCTTCACCTTGAGATTTGCCTATGACTTTCCTGTCTTATCTTGGCATTGTTTTTTTTGGTCAAAGTTATACTATTTAAACAATAAATCAGTGTTTATTGTTTCCCTACCTTTATATTAGCCAGATCACTGTGTAAAAGTAAAGATTATCATCATTTCCTTGAAAGTTTGGTAGGAACCACCTGTGGGAGTCAGTTTTGTGGGTCAATTTGGCTATGTTATAGTCTCCAGTTATTCAAGCAAACAATAATCCAGGTGTTACTGTGAAAGCATTTTGCAGACTTATGTAAAAATGATTATCTGAGATTTGGGTGGATCTGATTCAAACAAGGGAAAGGTCATAACATCAGAACCAAGGTTTTCTTAAGAGAATTCCCCTTGCTGATTGCAGCTTCAGCTTGTGACCGAGAGTTCCAAGCCTGCCATTCCCAATACCCTGCCCTGTCCTGCATATTTTGGACTTATCTGACTATTCCCATAATCATGTAAGCCAATTTCTTACAATAATCTCTTAGTATATTATACACGGATACACACACACACCCCTCCTAGTGATTGTTCTGGTGAAACACTGACCAATAAACCACCTATCGAGGCTTGAGTTCTGGGGAGTGAATTTGTTTATATGAATGGCAAATAGTAAGAGTTTTAACCACTGTTACAAGGGCTTTTTATTTATTCTTGACTCAGCTGCAATTTTGGCAAGTTTATATTTCTCAAAGACACCATCTATTTGATCTAAATTTTCAAAATAATGATATGAAGGTGTTCGCATGATTTTTTTTCTCTTTACCACAGCTATAGCTGAAACTTTCATTGCCTATGTCAGGGATAAACCACCTTTTTCCATAAGGACCAGAGTGTAAATATTTTAAACTTTGTAAACTACATGCCATCTCTGTCATGTATATTCTTTAAGGAAAAAACCAACTTTAAAAATGTTACTAGCCATTCTTAGCCTACAGGCCTCACCAGATTTGGCCCACAGGCCAGTTTCCTGGATTCTTTGCAATACTATTTATTTATGCTTTCTCTTTTTCCTTTGCTTTGCCAGAAAGTGTCAAAAACTGAGGTGGGAAAAACCCAACACTGAGCTTATAGAAGCAACTGGAAGTATGAATAAAGATACAGAGAGAAAAGGAATAAAGATATAGAGAGAAAAGGACGGCTTCAGAGGGAGGCCCTACAGGACTGGGGGGACCTGAAGGAGCTGAGGGAAAGAGATGGTTTCAAGGAGAGTTCCCAGTTTTCTGTCTTCAACTAAAATGGGACACTTATTGACACAGGGAATACAAAAGAAAGATTAGCTAAAAGAGGAATTCAGGTGTAGAAATGCTGAATTTAAAGTGGCTAAGAGGAAGGCAGTAGATGATCTCATATATGGTGAGGGGGTAAGGGAATGAGGGAGCAGGGAAAGGGGAGCCAAGAGGGGAATGAGGGTCACAGTGTATGGCACACCTGTTGGGGGTGGGACACAAGTACAAGAGGGACTTTACCTAACAAACGCAGTCAGTATAACCTAATTCTTTGTACCCTCAATTAATCTTGTACAATAAAAAATAAATAAATAAATTTTAAAAAGGAAAATAAACCAAAGTGGCTATGAGATATCTTGTAAGTGGAACACTGATGTCTACTTGAAAAGAACATCATAAATCTGAGATTATCTCCACAAATTCCTTTTCTCCTTGCCTATGGCATAAACCATAATTTAGGCATCAATAATTAATAATCACTGAACAGATAACACTGTGAAATATTGATCTTTTCTAAAATCAATTTCAAAATGTCACCTCTTCCTTTTATTTATATAATTTTAATCTAGACAATTTATGTGTCCTAATGAATCTCCTCTTTGCTCTACAAATCTTGTAAAGGTCTTGGGCAATGTTATTTTCAATCAATTCTTTAAATACAGAGCTTTGTAGTACTGAATCACTTTCCATACATAAATTGTAATAGAAGTTTACCTACATTATGAGTTCAAAGTTGTAGTACTCCTATCAAACACATTTTTAAAATGGCCTGCAAGATTTATGTTCATTCTTGTAACATCTCCTAGGCAAAGAAATAATTCTAGAATTCCATAAATATTGATTTTGATTTCTCAAACTCTTGATGCTAAATCAAAGCATGACTGTCTAAAATACATAAATTCTGCTAACATTTCCCATTTGATAGTATATCACTAAATAATAATTATTAGTTTATAATTGTATACATATTTCAAAGCTATTTTTAATACTACAAATATAGTTATGTCACTTTTTATTCATAAAATTATAAAGCAATTCCCATAATGTCAATCTGGTACACATGTTATACATTTATACAGAGCTTGTAAATATAAAAATCAAATTTTGAAAGTTTGATGCTATACAGTCACATAAATTTATACTGAGATAAAGAATCAGGATAATACCACCAAGGAAAATTTTCAAAGCTCTAACTTCTCAACATTCTATCATCACCTGAAAGTCAATTTTCACCTTTTTCACTGGCAGAATTTGTTAGCTCAGATTTTGCTTTGGGGCTCATGTGTTCTTGCAATATGGCAGCACTAGATTATAAGGCTACTGACAACAGCACTTGCTATGAATCCACAAAGAACAGTGAAGCAAACCAAAGTATTACAGACTCCTTCACAGGAAAGAATTTGATACATGAAGGCAAGGTATGCCTTTTCAGTAATGAAAATGTTCTAGTTTAACTAATTTGATTATTATTTATGTAATGCCACTTTTTTTTTTTTAATTTCCTTCTCACACTTATTGCTCCTGAAGACATTTTGGTGCCCTAGTTTACTCAAGAGGAAAAACAAGAAAAAAAGAATACTTGTAATAAACATGCAACAGTGTTCTTATGGGCAACAGTTTCTATCTTCAGATCCCTCTTCTTTATGGTGTCCAAGAACCTCAAAAGAAAGAGTCCCAGGCAGATGGCCTCCAGTACAAGACATTAAGAATAGCGTTCTCAACCATTACTTCTCACCAAGCACCTCACACCAAGAAGCTAGGCAGACTCCAGTTCTCCTCAACAACACAAAGATATGGATGCCCATGACTGGATCTTCATGTTCTTGACAATTAGTTCAGACCTACTTGCTGTAACAACAGTGTAAAATGAGGAAAAGGGGTGGAGGGAGAGGTCTTAAAACGGGAAAATTAAGATAGTGAGGATCGGCTCGGCGCCTGTGGCTCAACGGGCTAAGGCGCCAGCCACATACATCTGAGCTGGCGGGTTCAAATCCAGCCCAGGCCCGCCAAACAACAATGACGGCTGCAACCAAAAATGGTTGGGCGTTGTGGCGGGCGCCTGTGGTCCCAGCTACTTGGGAGGCAGAGGCAGGAGACTCGCTTGAGCCCAGGAATTGGAGGTTGCTGTGAGCTGTGATGCCACAGCACTCTCTCCAGGGTGACAGCTTGAGACTCTGTCTCAAAAAAAAAAAAAAAGATAGTGAGGATCAGCATTCCTTTTACCTTCTCTTCTTCAAGCCATACTTGAACAAACAAAAAGGAAATCAATAATAGAAAAGATTCCCCCCCCCACCCCCACAGTGGTGTGGCCTCCCTCTGGCTGTGAAACAGGGAGATGAGGATAATGAATGCACAGTCTTCATGACAGACTTCTCAGGTAAGTATTTTCATTCCATTTTGCAGATAAAGTGAAAGCTCACACAGGTGAAATGGCCAGCCTCTGATAAAGTGGCAATGCCAAGATTATATAACCTAGTTTCCTAACTTTCCAAGATACCACCATAAACATAAAGTAGTGGCCTATTTGGGCAACTTCAGCAAATAAAGTTAAATGAGCTTTTGCTGTGTTTCTGTAATGCTGAAACACAGAAACAAACCTTGGACAGTAAGACTGTGTATTTCAGAAGAATCACTTTGCAGAAGCAAAATTCAAAACTTTATAATTCTCATATATTGATAGGAAAGTAAAGTCAAAGGGAATATTGTTTCTACTTACTACCAT
Organism: Perodicticus potto; assembly: GCA_963574655.1. Taxonomy (NCBI): domain Eukaryota; kingdom Metazoa; phylum Chordata; class Mammalia; order Primates; family Lorisidae; genus Perodicticus; species Perodicticus potto. Next base: position 22,030 of record CAUYRH010037753.1, on the reverse strand, counting down.
GGAAAAATTATTTCAAAAAGAAAAAGAACAAGAGAAGCAATTCGTCAGTTGGCTGAAAAACACATTCAGAATGAGTAAACATCAAATATTAGGTCAATCAGGACAATCTAATACTGTATAAGTTCAAACTGTTAAAAGTACATCAACAAGGTAGGTGTGCCTAATTCCGCTTAGCTACTGGGTCAAATACTACCCATATCCCACAGTAGTATGCTTCATTTGACTGTCTTCATCCTATCAGCTTTCGCTCTCAATAACCACCTTATTCACACTAGAGGTGCCCATTTCCCAATAGCACCTATTTCTTGGACCTCAGATTCTGCAGATTGCTAGGTGTGAAAACTTCCTCCTCCACCCACATTGCTTTAACCAAGATGAAGCTATAAAGGGACAACAAACCTAAAAGTATATCAAAGCAGGAAATCAACTTATGCAATAAGACATGCCAATTTTAGAAATGTGCTGCAACCTCCATTGTGGCCATAATTTCTTAAATGAACAAGTTTCACATTTACTTTACTTGGTAAAATTCTGTGATTATCTTTTCCCACAAGCACAATTTCCCATTGATATCTGGTAGAAAATCAGCAGTGTTATGGGGGACAGCAGCAGATAATTGAGAAAGGAATAAATAACATGCCTGTGACCGTCTTAGCAGTATACTGCCCAATGTATTTTTTCTCTCATATACACATAGAAGATGGTAGAATATTCTCAATTTTATACATGTTTCTCAGTGCCTTGTTCACCCTGTATCTACTGGCTCTTCCTCATCCTATGATATTTCATAAGATCTCTATAATAAAATGTACTCCCTTGATAAGAAGTGAAGCATTATCTTCACAGCTTATTCACTTCTTGTTGTGGCTTTCAAAGCCAGTCTGAATAAACGTGAAAATGACTTCCATATATATCTTCAGTGGGGGGAGGAGGTGAGCAGGAGATGCAGGCTCCCACCAAATTTTATATTGAAATTTGACCTCCACTGTAGTGATGTTGGGAGGTGGAGCCTAGGAGGAGGTGTTCTGAGTCCTGGGGCAGATTCCTGGATCACTCATGAATGGCTCCTGTGCCCTTTGAGGGATGTAAAGCCAGTTCTTGCTCTTGTGAGATTGGATTGTTCTCAGTGGGTGGGTTGTTATAAAGCCAGAACACTCCGGTCCCTCTTGGCACATGCCTACTTCCCCCATGACCTTCTCTGCCATGTTTTGAAGAAGTTTACCAGAAGCTGAGCTGAAGACATCGCCATGCTTCTTGTACAGAACCGTGAGCTAATTGAACCTCTTAAATAAGCCTCCTTTATTTATAAATGACTAAGCCTCAGTATTCCTTCACAGCAACATAAAACAGACTAACATGGCAGTGAGGTAACATTTCCCAGGACAATCATCTACCACCTTCACTAGATGGTCTCTAGTCAACCTCCAGCTGAAATTCAAATTCACTTTCGGAGTAAAGATTTCCCAAAATGAGGATACTAAGATTAGCGTTCTGTAGAATCTGAAGGGAAATTTTTTAAAAGTCTCAAAAATATCCGGAACAAAGCAGGAACACTTCCAAGGTAGTACATGCTCTTATTTCTCCGTGGCAATCCCACTCCTCATTTACATCCCTTCTAACCCCATGAACCAAATTAGGATATAACGCTTTACTACCTACACCTCGGCTAATGGCTGCTGCCTTTTCTCCAACTCCAACCCCTGGAAAATCTATCCTGTAAAGCCTAGATCAATTGCTGACTACTTCATAAAAAGTCTAACCCTATTATCTAGCCCAAAACTGATAGGATCATTATGAACTCAAGAATTCCTTTATGCTTCAACCTAGAGTACTCCCTGATTTTACCACTACCTGACTGGACATGTAAATTAACCTCTCTGGGCCTCAGTTTCCTAAACTGTAAAGTGGAGATCAAACAACCTACCTTTCAACATACTATTATTGTATAACATAATATTTAACTTAGTAAATGTTCAACTAACATATTATTTGGGTGTAACCGTATTTTTCATGCACCTTGAGAGCCTCAAAAGTGTCTTTTTTCGTTTCTGAATCTCCAGAAGTTTGAAGCCACTTCACCTCCCCAATGCCTTGAGTTTTTGTACAAAAATGTATACATTTTGTATAAAATGCAATATATGCATGAGACAAATTAACATTCCATCCAAAAACCAAGTTCTCTACCTATACCTTCACATAAACATCCTAAAGCAAAGATAACACAGTTGTGCTTCTGTAAGGACAAGAATTTGAGGGGAACTAACATATTGCTTCAAACAGGAGTTAGAAGAATGAAAGTTAAAATCACATTCAAGACTTTGGAGATTTTTTCCAAAGAAACTGATTCCTGCCACAGTGATGGGTCCTTTTTAACTGGGCTTCCGAGATGAACTTGTCTGTAAGTTACAGACCTGGGGGTCTATGAATTTACAAAAAGAAATGTTAAAACTGCACTGGTACACCTATGCAAATGTTTCTGGGGCAAGAGTGTCCACACCAGATACTGTTTAAAGGAGTCTGCCCAAAGTGGCAAGAGGATGACGAAGAAGAGACTAGTGGCATTAACGAGGAAAATATTCGTAAGTCACAACTGGACTAGAATTTAGACAACAAATCCAAATTCACCTAACCATACCCCCCAGTAAGTGAGCAGATGATGGCCTAGAAACGAGATAAGGAGCCCAGCAGGCGTAGGACATTTGTGGAAACGGTGCAACCTCAAGAGCTCGGTGCTTTTCCCAGGTCGGCCGCCTGCCTGTGCGGCCCGCGGGGCGAGACCCAGACCGAGCCCCCTCAGCAAACCCCGCTTCCCGCCCAGTACCTGCGGGGTCGAGCGCCATCTCGGCCGGCGGAGAACAAGGCAACCAGTGGCAGCTCCAGGACAGGGGGCGGGGAGGGGAGGAGCCTGGGTTCGGCCACGCTTGGGGCCTCTGGAAGCTTCCCCTAGCAGGAGAAGGAGGAGCGCAACGCCCTTACAGCACCCCGGCCAGGCCCCTTTCTCTCTTCCTTCCCTAGTAGCTACTTCCGCCTCCCATTGCGCTTGCGCCCTCCGGGCTCCGCCCCAAATCCTGCAACTGACGCAGACAGCCTTGGCGGAGATAAGACCCAGGAAGGGGGCGTGGCCGAGCACGGCTTGGGTCCCAGCGGACGTCTAACTGGGAGAGGCGCGGGTCCGAAATTGCCGAACCCCAGCAGCGCTGCGCTGACTGGAGCTGGACTCGTGGGACGTTGGGACTGCAACTCCCTGGGGACCAGGTCTCAGTCCGAGCCCCACCTCTTATACCAAACCAAAAGAATCACCTCGTTCCTTTATTTTTTTTCTTTAATGTTCATTCATTAAAAAAAAAAAATCTATTTCATGCCTGCCAGGTTCCAGCTACAGTTTTGAATACTACGGAAAAATAACAATAACAATAAGGTCCCGGTTCTCTAGGAGCAGTGTTGGCGGGGGAGTCAGATAAAAGCAACACGCTGTTAAACATGATAAACGCTACACACAGGCGGTGTGCACGGCTTCTGCGGTAAAGACGGTATTAAATGTGTGCAATATCGTTTCTCTTCTAAATCAGAGGCCTGCGGCTCTCCGGGGGGTAAAAAATTAAAATATGAGCGCTAGGCATACCTGTTATGTGAAATAAGCCTTAGTTCGTACAGTCCGATTTGGGTGATGTAACAGATACGCACTCTGTCAAAGCTGTAAGTTTTGAGAGAAAAATGAAGGAAGGTAATGGCCATCCCGCTCAAGACCCTTGACTGCCAATGAAACTTTCTGGGTGGCACTTAGGGTCATTTCGACTCCTAAACCGGCCCTGCAGAAGTGCTTCATTGGCAAATCCACTTTTAACTGGCTTGAGCCTCTGAATCTAAGGGTGAGGTGCGGCCTGGGGCAGATGGGACAGATGTTTAGAAAAACAAGGAGCAGCTGCTTCTTCCCTGCGAGGGATTTAGGGCTTTCAAAATGATCCCCAACCCACCTACCTGCAGTCCCTCCTCCCCTGCTGCTGCTTCCGCCTGGTCAGTTGGCAGAAAAGCTGAGGCAGTTGAGCAGGGCTGGGAAAGTGGGTCTCTGCTCAGCAGGTCTTCCGTTTAAGGGCCTATTTGGGCATAACGGCCCTTATTACAGCTGTAGGTAGAGGTGCCAAGGTGCAGAATTAACGTTTCACTCAAGCAGCCAGGAAATCAAGTCCTTTTCCCTGGATGTTTTATAAATGTGCGTAGAAACACACCACAGTCACCCTGGTGCTCCTTTTATTTTTCTGGAAGTGAAGGATTTAATTTAGAAAACTAAAGTAAATCTTTTAAAGAGATGAGGTGCAGTACAAAGACATAGATCATACATCCATATTCAAGTACAATAATCTAAATCTTTCTCCATGCAAGAGTATCGTGGTAGGGGGGGGGAAGTTTGGAGAGCTTCAGTCAGAGAGCTTGAGTACCATAGTACAACCTATTAGCTTTGTGACTTGAATAAGTTCCAACGTGTTACTGAACTTTAGTTTCTAATTTGAAAGGTTGTTCTGGGGAATAAATGTATTGTAACACATTCGAAGGACCACTTCTACAGTTTTTGCCATAACTATCACTTGAAATATTACTATTTGATATTTTGATTTTGAATCAACTCACTTTAAAAAAATTAAAATAGGCTCTGTCTACTTTAGCCTTATGCTAAGCAATAATATCTGTGAAACCGTGGGTTTTGTGTGGCCCATAAAATATACTGCTAGAGCATTTTAGAAGAACCATGGGAAGAACTAGCAAAAGTGTATCTCTCTCCATTCTCCTATTAAACTAGATACTTTTGGGGAAAACAGAGTCTTTATAATCTAAAGAAGATAAATCATTTCCTAAAAAGTTAAATCATAGAAATTTAACTGGTAATTCAAAACAGAAGAATTGTCCAGAGGTATCACATTATTAATAAGACATTTTTTAGGGTAGTAACTGCAATAGAAGCATAAAGAGAGGGGAGAGCACATCATCCTGGAAATCAGAAGTGTGTGTTCTCCAACCATGATCTCTGGGACTCAAGCAACATTTGGCACCTGATGACTCCACAGTAGTCTTTCTCAAAGGATCAAATGCTAGCGTAGTTAGGAAGACTTCAGAGACAAGTTCGAAATTATGCTTGGCCTGGAAAGAAGGGTAGCATGGTACACAGAGAAGAAGGCATATCATTCTGAAAGAAAAAACGAGGAAAAAAGCATCTGGGACTTGAACTGCTCTTGAAGGACAGGTGGACATGGAAGAGATGGAGGCTAAGGAGTGGAACCATATGAGCAAAAGCACAGGAGTGAGAATCATAGGGCTATGTACAGGTGAGGGGTGGGGGAGGGGTGACAATGCATTTGAGGATTTGGGAAGCTGAGGCAATTACAAGTGAGGTTGTGCTGAAAAAGGCCAGATTCCCATGAGGCTGAGGAATATCTGAATTTGTTACTATAATCAGTCAGATGTTAGTGAAGGGTAACATAGAAAAATAGCATGTAACCTATATTTTCTAAAAGTGTTTTATAAACCTTTGGTGCAGAATGAGTTTAGGTAGCAAGCAAAGAGCTAAGAGATAAGTAGACAAGTAAGGAGACTGTTGCAATAGTTCAGGCGGGATCTGGAAAGAGCCTGAATTAAGATATGTAAAAATGTAAAAGGAAAGAAAAGATGTAGAGAGAGTAATTGCAAAGGAAGAATCTATACTTCATAACTGCACTTAGGAGATTAGGACGAGGAATCAGGAAGATCTCTAAATGATCCCTTTCCTTGGCACATGTATACAGACAAATGAAAAAATCATGGCAATGTGCATATTCATGGCTAAAATGATCCTCATTATTGGAGGATGAGAGAAGGGGAGTTCTGACTCAGAAAGACCAAATAGGAGGAAGGTGTGGTAACCCAGGGATCAATAACAGCAGTTGGACCAAGGTAGGACATGTGAAGGTATTTAGTACATAGATAAGACATTTAAAATACACACCAGATGTGTGTCTATATATTTTTTCTTAAGCTAGTATCCAAGGCATGTGCAAGTATAAATGAATAATCTCAATTGTTTATCAAGTTTATTCTGACTAGATCTAGCATTCCTTTTTGCTAAATGTTGATATAGAGTTAGTTATTTTTGAAATTGAGATGGTCAGTCAGCTTGTGCTTGCTTTTGACTCTGCCCACAATCAGAATTAAAGACTTTCCACCTGTACCTCTGCTCTACTCTATCTTTGAGCTAATAAGAATTAAATTTAAAATAGTATTAGTGGCCCCATCCCTATGAGTGGATGGAGTTTAGAACTAGTTCTTGGCTAAACGATCACTAACCAAGGGTCCTTGGTGGCTTGCCTGCTTTCTGAGCTGTTTGACTTAGTGTCAAGTCACCATGGCCTGTGCTCTCTCTGATTTGATGGACTTACGTCTAGGTTGACATTTGTGTTAATGACACTTGTATTATTTGCTAGGGCTGCCACAAAAAAATTATTGCAGCCTAGGAAGATTAAACAACAGAAATTATTTTCTCACAGTTGAAGGAGAGATCTGAGATCAAGGTGTCAACAAGACTGCTTTCTTCTAAGGCCTCTCTTCTTGGCTTGCAGATGGCCCTCTTCTGCTATTATCTTCATGTGGTCTTTCCTCTGTGTGGCCTACGTCTTCTTGTAAGGTCACCAGCCACTACTGTCTTCTTGTAAGGTCACCAGCCATATTGGATTAGGTCCACACCTTAATGACATCACTTTGACTAAACTATCTCTTTAAAGACCCTGTTTCCAAATACAGTTATGTTCTGATGTACCGAAGGTTAAGACTTCAATGTATGAATTTGGGGAGACACAGTTGAACTCATAATAACACTCAACATTTTTATGAGGATGAAAAATCATTCCCTGAATTCCAAATCACTTAGCTGGAGCCCTGACAACCTGTCTACCTTTAGCAATATATTTCGTCCCTGTTTCCCTGGTGATTGAATAGAGCCTGCATCCGTCTGAATCAGTCCACCTATCCACTTCAATCGGCTACAGTCTGTCCCTCATTCCCCACATCCAGTTGATCTGAACATTCATTCAGTTTTCTTTCCTTAACATATTTTTATTTCATCTACCAACCATATTGTCACAACTCTTAGTCCAAGATCACCCCACTTTTGCAAAGAATATTATAACAGCCTTCTTACTGGCTCTCTGCTCCTAGGCATTTACTCTTCTTACCCATTCTCTCTAATCCATTTCACCCATAACAGCAAATATGATCATAAAATTTCTTATATAAATATCTCCATACCCTCAACCCATGAATGGTTTAGCAAACTGTGGTATATCATATCATGGAGTACTATTCATCCATAAAAAAGATGGAGACTTTATATCTTTTATGTTTACCTGGATGGAGTTGAAGTACATTGTTCTTAGTAAAATATCTCAAGAATGGAAAAAGAAATATCCAATGTACTCAATGATAATATGAAACCAATATATGAACAATTACATGATCACATGAATGATAAAACACAAATATAGTCTAGCAAGGGGGAGGGGAGAAGAGGTAAAAAGAAGGGAGAAGGGCCATTAGTGAAAAGAGGGAAGGCAATTGAGAGGGTCTCACCTAATGTGCACAATGTGAGGGGTGTTTAACATACCCTCTGGGTGAAGACCTCAACTACAACTTGAATTGACCTTAGAAGTGAGAACAATGTAAACTAAAACTTTGTACCCTCATATTAATTTGAAATAAAAATAAAATAGAATACCTCAGTAAAAGAATAGGAAACTATATCTGCAAAGCATATATCTGATAAAAAGTTAATATCCAAAATATATAAGGAATGCAAATCAATGGCAAAAAGAAAAATAATTGAATTTTTAAAGTGGGCCAAGAACCTGAATAAACATTTCTCAAAAGAAGACACACAAAGAGGCAACAAGTATATGGAAAAAAATTGTTCAGTTTCACTAATCAGGGAAATTCAAATTGAATCCATAATGAGATATTACCTCACATCTGTTAGAATGTTATTGCAAAGACAAAAGATAATAAGTATTAGTGAGAATGTGGAGAAAAGGGAACCCTTGTACACTGTTGTACTAATATAAATGAGCACAGCCACTATGGAAAACAGTAAGGAATTTCCCTAAAAAATTAAAACTAGAACTACTATATGATCCAGCAATCTTATTACTGAGTATATATTCAAAGGGAATGAAATTAGCATATTGAAGAGACATCTGCGCTCCCATGTTCATTGCAGCATAATTCACCATAGCCAAGATATAGAATAACCCAGTGTCCATCAACAGATGACTGGATAAAGAAAATGTGGTATATGTATACAATGGAATACTGTTCAGCGTTAAAGAGGGGAATTCCATTATTTGTGACAACATTGATGAACCTGAAGGACATTATGCAACACAAAATAAGACAGTTACAGAAAGACAAACAGGACATGATCTCATTCATAGGTGCAGTGTATAAATGCTAAACTTATAGAAACAGAGCAAAATGATGAATATATGAGGCTAGGACTTGGGGGCACTGGGGAGAGGTTAGTGAAAAAATACAAAACTTCTTTAGAAAGGAGGGATAAATTTAAGAGATCTATTGTATATCATAGTGACTTTAGTTAATAACAATATATTATATATTTGAAAATTTCTAGGAAAATAAATTTTAAGTGTTCTAATCACAAAAACATGGTATATGGGGAAGTGCCTATGTTAAATAACTTGAGTTAGCCATTCCATAATGCATGCATCAAAACATTATGTAGTATACCATAAACACATACAACTCTTCTCAATTGAAATAAATAAATAAATATATCTTCATTGGTTCCCATATAAATAAAATCCAATCCTTTCCCTTAACAAGGTTCACAAAAGTCTTTACAAAGTAGTTCCAAATTCCTACATCATCTTTTCATAACCAACCTCCTTTTAATGTGCAATTTCTGCCTCATTTACTTACATACAATAGTTTATTGAATTACCTATGAAGACTTTTGCGCACAACTGGAAAAATTAGTGAGAGTCTATATTTAACTTAAAAACTTGGAACTGATTGCAGAAAGAGTGTCTAGTGGAATGACAGGGTTTTGGAAATAAACAGAGGTAACCTTTTTCCTCCCTTACTTTTACTTTTTAAATTTTTAATTGAGTTATAACCTATGTAGAGGAAAGGACACAAATCTATGTGCAGCTGAATGACTATTCCCATACGTATATGTGGTTGAACTATCACCCATGTCAAGAAATTAGGATGTCCAGCCTTTTGGCTTCTTTGCACCACATTGGAAGAAGAATTGTCTTGGGCCACACCTTAAATACACAAACAAAATAAAAAATGTCCCTAAATAATTTTCCTGATATCCACCACCACAGATAAGCAAAAAAGGTCCTCATATATCCACATGCCACCGTGGGCTGCAAGTTGGACACCCCTCATAGGCTCCTGATACGCTCTCCTAGTAAAACTCCACCCTACGAAAGTAACTAGTCTACAGACTTCTGTTGAGTATTGATTAGTTTTACTTGTTTTTTAAGTTTATGTAAATATATTCACTGTGACATCTTTCTTATCTGGGCTTTTTTTTTGCTCCACTCCATAGATAGGAAATTCATTCATGTTGTTGCGCCTATCTGTATGTTTGCTCTTCTACTTCTAGTGTGAAGTTTGGTAAATCATTTATCCTCCTTAGCTTCAGTTTCCCATCTGTAAAAATATAACCCATTTCTGCATGATTGATGTTAGCCTTATGACTCGCTACTACAAACACTGACATTGGTGTCAGGCACACAGTAGGTCACCCATAAATTGAAGCTTTTGTTACTGCCACGGTTACCCTTTAGATCTGTTCTCACTTTTGGAAAACTGTTCTTTTGACCAATTATCACTACTATTCTTTTGAACTATTACATATGGCTTATTTTTTTAAAAAAATCAATATTTTTAGAGCTACTCTGCTTTCAACACTGAAATCTAGGTAACAATGGGTTTAAATCAGTATTATGTGAAATACCCTTTAAATGAACAAAGGAGATTTAGCAGTTTGCCCTATCACTTATCAGGTGAGAAAAAAAAGTGTGAAAAAAAATCACCTCTCACCTCTGCAGAAGGCTTTCTATATTTTGTGTATTGTTTTTACTCTTCATTGTTTTCCTGATGGCCTCCTTTGAGACAGACCACAATTTTCTCTGGGGTCAAAGACACTAAGTCCTGAAAACTAAAATAATGATAAAAATAACAAGACCACTATAACACGACTTATATTAGGTTTCCCTTATCTTGGTCTTGTGCAGATGCTATGATTCTTTATAGAATTTCTCACGGGAGCTCACAAATTTGACAGAAAAAACCCACAACAGTGCTTTGTTCTATGCTGAGCCTCTAGTTAGTTGGCCAACTGCACTGAAAACATCTCAGGGAACTGTTGCTCATTTAGAGGAAATAAGGTCATTAAAAACTTTAGCAACTTAGACCAAGTATCTTTGTACTGCTAATCTGAAAGAAGAAAAATGTCCTGAATTGACCATCCACTCCTCTCCCCAAATGAAAGAATTTTCTATATGACAGGCACTGTGCTGAGTCCAGGGGAAATGAAGATCCACAAGATGAGGTTCCTGCCTTTAAGAAACCCAGTACCTAGAGGGAGAGAGGAAAACACATGAAAAAATAATTGCAATCCAAGTGACTGAAGATGATCTGGAGTCCTAGAAGAGGCAGAAATTAATTTGATTTCCAGAAGACTTTATATAAACACTTATATTTGAAGTCAATCTTAAGGAAGTATTGAGTATTCAACAAGAGAAAAATAGAGTACTAGTTGATAATGCTTTACTGTACAGAATATGTGTGAGATAGGTGTTTTGACCCATGAACGTGGTTGAAATAACTAGATTGTCCACCATTATATAGAACCGCACGAGATCCAATGAAGCAGGGATCTCAAACCATTAATAAAAGGTTTCCTTAAAAATGAGGCATTGCTGTTGCTAAGTCTCATGATTGACAACTTTTTGAGGAGAGAAACTAAGTCTTATGTACCACGACAGCCCTAACACTGATAGGACTTGACACTTGATATAAGCCGGCCAGGTATGGTGGCACATGCCTCCTCGAGCCCAGGGGTTGGGCTATGAGTGAGCTATGATTGTACCTGTGAATAGCCACTGCACTCCAGCCTGGGCAAGCGAAGGAGATTTTGTCTCAAAAAAATAATAAAAATAAATACATGTTTGTTGACTAAGTTTCTATTAATGAAGACTGGAAGAGTGCCATGTAAAACTAATATGGGTCACAAGGTCTATTAATTATTCCTCGTTAATATAATTCCTATCCTTTGCCCTTTCATAACTCCTGGCTTAATTCAAACTCTGCTTTGGGGTTTTTTTGTTTGTTTGTTTGTTTTGTTGTTTTTGATCTTTTGCTATAGGTACTTCTACACGTTACATGCTTTAATAAATGTTTTCTGATCATGGCACGTGAGATAGAACATGAGATAGACACACATTTCTGGTATTGTCTGCTGGATGTCTTGCTCTTCTTTTGGAAACTGCTCCTGTCCTACTATATTATATGGTTTCCACCAGTGTCCTCATGTCTTTACATGACATCTCTCTTTAACCATGTTGATTGGCCCAAGAATGGATAGCTGACCTAAAATAAACCAAGGAAGCTGTGCCCTAGGAATTTTACATGTGGGTATAAGCATGTCAGTTTATTTCCTGAGGCTGAGATTGTAAAATGCAAAATGCGCAGAAGCCATTAAGAGATAAGATTTTGCTCAACAGAAAGCTACCTATAGGGAGAGAAAAAGGATGAAATCCAACCAAAAAGACAAGCAGATTTGAGACTGAGAAAGTCCAGATGGTTGCAGATGCTTTGAGATTTAGCTCTATTTCTGCCTTTCTCTGTCTTTGCTCTTCTATGAATCACAACATACTTACATACAGGACATCTCTTGTACACCACTCCAAATACTGTCAGCCCTACTTCTTACATACGAGGCTACTTTTTTTCAGGCTTCAGCCATTTTGACATAGGTACAAACTGATAGCACCTTGCCTCAGCCTACATCTCTACTTCTCTGACACTATGGTATGGAACACCCATGACACCCTTCCAGTAGTCAAGCATACCCACACTGGAAGTGCAGGAGAAGTTAATTCCTATAGGGCCACCTTGATTAATATTGAATGGAAACCAGTGGATGAATGTGTCTCATTTTTATTCCCTGGGCTGACAGTTCTGTAACACATTTTTTAAGATGCCTCCAAAGGTATCATGGTACCCAGCACAATTCACCTGTAAAGCGGGAAACTTAATAATACATCCATGTATTATCTTTCCTTTCTTTCCTGTTTCACTCTTCCTTCTTCCTCACTTCTATATTCCTAGATAACCCACCTACACACAATCTAGGCCTACATAGCACTTCCTCACTGTTTTCCACTTCTTGTTTAAGAGGTTCAATTTGGTTCCTGCCCCTTGCTACTCAAAGACATTGTACTGATTAATACACAGGCATGCAATGGTTCCCTAATAGCGCATAGAATAAGATTGTATACACAACAGAACTGATAGGAATACATAAAAGAATCCAGGCACAAGAAATAGCATACCATTTCCAAAATTAACCCAGACCACTATTTGTCTGTTCTCTGCCTATTGTGATCTACTGTTCTTTGTTTTTCATTCTATCTGGCTATAAACTCCAGCTCCCAATACTCATCCCAGGCCTTCTTTCCTTGAAGGCCCATTTGTCATATTACCCCAGGTGTAACAGTCACATTTTCTCTAGATGTGCTTTTCACTCAGAGTTTAGCTCCACATCTTATGGTTGCAAATAAATTATAGCTAGGGATGTCCAATCTTTTTTCTTTTCTGCTTCACTTTGGAAGAATAAGAGTTTCTTGGGCCGCACATTAATACACATAAATACATAAAAATACACTAACAAGAGCTCATTAGCAAAAACGAAAGAAAGAAAGAGACAGAGAGAAAGAGAGAAAGAAAGTAATGAGAGAGAGAGAGAGGAAGGAAGAAAGGAAGGAAGGAAGGAAAGAAGGAAGGAAGGAAGGAAGGAAGGAAGGAAGGAAGGAAAAAATCCATGGATATTTATCATGATACTGGACACCACAGGGAAGCAAAAAAAGTCCTCACAAAATCAACATGCAACCTTGGCCTCAGCCTCATGGGCCATATGTTGGACATCTCTGGCCCCTGGACCCAAAGAACCCACACAGGCCAAAGCAGCTTACCCAGTATCTCTGCCAGTACCTGAGACATTGAAGGTACTCACCAAAAGTCTGTTAAATAAATTTGTAAGGATATGATTTCTGCCTTAAGGGCAAAGATTAGAAGAAAAATATGCATTCACTTGATTTTGCTTGAATCACTACCAATTATTTAAGATATATATACTGTACATATCTATAAATACTTCATTATATTCATTTGCATTATTTATTAGAAGCTTAGACAACATCAAAGCCTTCATCAAAGCTGTGTATAGATACCACAGTTTGTTTCACGATTTCACTACTATTGTTTCTAATTTTTTTAAATTAACACTCAGATAAATTTTCTGAAAATAAAGCTTTTATTTCTAGTTCTGTTTATTTCTGAAGTACAATTCTTAGCAGTGGAATTATTGTGCCAGTTATTATTGATAAATTCTTAGCAATAGGTAAAGTCATTTTAAATACATTTGCTAATTTGATGCAGACGTGTTGCTATAACTTATTATTTTTTATTAGTCGTGATAAACATGTTTATATATTTAATAGCCCTTTTCTTGTCCTTTTTGTAAATTGTCTATATTCTTTCCTATTTTAAATTACAGTATTACTATTTTTCTTACTGATACATACATATATATATTATCTTGCTATATTAAGGATATTAAGCCTTTTTCTATCCTATTTGTAGTATTTATTTCTTGTAATTTTTGCTTTCACTTTTATTTACTAATCTGACTGACTTATGAGTATGGGGTACTCTTTGTTATTTCTTCCATTTGTTTATTTATTAGAGAGAGAGATAACCTATCCTGCCCTTGATATTTTTTTTTAGTTTTTCTGTTTCTTAAATCAATTTTTATTTTACATCTACCTTCTTTTCTTCACCTTTACTTCAGTTTATTTATTATGGTGTGAACTGAAGATTTCCAAATAACTAAGCATTTTTTCTAACTTTTTTTTTCAAATAACTAAGTATTTTTTTCTAAATAACTAAGAATTTTTCTAACATTATTTTTCCAAAAGTGTTCTCTGAATATTCTTCCTTTTCCTTTTCAATTCTTTTTTTAACTTTGGTCTGTTTCTAGGCAAGTTATTCTCTGCATTTCCTTGCCTATTTCTGCAAATGTGTCCCAGTCTTTCCATCTGATTCTTAGACTCTAGATAGGTAAGGTTAAGGTACACACGATATTTTTATATTTCTATTCCTGGCCTTGCCTCAACACATCAGAACATTGGACTGCTGGAAGACTCAATACTAGATCTGTGACTGATTGGTGTCAGGATAACAAACGGCCTCACCTGGTTTGTTTACCTGATCCTGGTTTTTTTGTGCCTGCTGGCTTCAAGTTTACCAGCAGGTGAGGAAAAAATTGTTGGACCCTATATCCCACTCCCCAGGTTCACCTAAATAATCTTGACTTCCCTTCCTTGATTGCATAACATGTTTGCATTTACACCATACAAACTTGCTCTTGCATGTTGGGCACCTGGGAAGTAGACTGAGATAGAGTTTAACACAAAAAAATTTGTTAGGGTGGTTAGTACTTTTGGAAGGGAAAGGTAAGAAATAGAATTAGGGACAGGGAAAAGCTGAGATTCAGTGTAGTCATAATAAGGTCTTAACCCCAGGAAAAGTTCTGAAGCTGGGTGTTGGAGGTCTCCAGCCCTTCCGAATTGTCCTGAATTGAAGTGAGGGAGTTGGGCTTTATATTCTTGTATTGACTGTTCATTGGTAGATGCTCTAGGAAGGAGATGTGGCCTACAAGGAGATATGTCTTTGCAACAGAAGCTGTAGCACTGGTTATAATTACAAATTGACATACATTTGTGAGATTCATTCATTCTTGTCTGTCTCTTTACATATATCATAAGCTTCAAGAAGGAAATTATCATATCTGTTTTTAATTGCCATTGTAGCCTCAGAGGATGGCAATTATTTGTTGAGTACCTGGTATAAACAAAGCACTCAATAAATAACTATTGAATAAATAATTGACCATAGGAGGCAATACTATTCCATTGTGTACATTTTACAATGAAGAAATTGAGGCACAAGGAGACAGCTAATGAATAAGAGAGCTGAGATATGAATCCATATCTGTTTGAACCATACTCTTTCCACTGTGATCTGTAACAACGTTTTAATCATCCCATGCTGCCATATCAAATACCAGACTGGATGGCTTCAACAACAGATGATTTCTCACTTTTCCAGAAGCTAAAAGTCTAGAGTCAAGGTGCTGTCAGGGTTAGTTTCTGGTGAGGCCTCTCTTCCTGGGTTATAGGGCCACTTTCTTATTGTGTCCTCTTTTCTCTCTGTGCACACAGAGATAGAAAAAGGTCACGGGTGTCTCTTTCTCTTATTATAAGGACACAAGTTCTACTTGATTAAGGCCCTGAACCTTGTTTAACCATAGTTATCTCTTCAGAGATCCTAACTTTAAATATAGTCACATAGCGGGTTAGAACTTCAACATACAATTTTTGGGGATGTCATGATTGAGTCTGTAACAGATCGATTTCCAAGCTTTATTATAAAGATACAAAGATATAGGGGAGTCTATCTTAGGCAGGACTGTTGACCTCCTGAACTCCTGTCCTTGAAGTAAGGTTGCCATTTGAGTTTAATCTTGTGAGGAATAAGAGAATAATAGAAGTGTTGAAATAAAAGATAAGAGAAAGCTTCTATTTAAAAATAGACACTAATTCAACAACTGAAAACATGTTGAGAGAAGAGGGTTATTTGGTATTCTCCTAATTACCAGGCTAAATTGCTGCCAGACCATGTAGCATCTACTTAGCCGCCAAAGTCTAGCCCATACTTTCTCACTGAAGATATTTGACTATCAACCTCTATTTCTCATATTTTGTCGTAGCCATAGTCTTCAGCCACTAGGCTCATCCATTATCCATATTTGTGCTAGTTTTGATCCTAAGGAAAAAATAGGGCCTTGTGAGTTTCTTGCTCAATGATTCCCTATAATCTCACTTTTCCCTGCTGCAGTGGTTCTCAAACTTCATTTACATCAGAATTACCTGGATGGCTCCTTAAAACACAGAAATTTGGGTTCTATCCTCTCCTCCAGAATTTCTAATTCTGTAGGGCTGGTGTGAGGCCTGAGACTTTGCATTTCTAACCAGTTCCAAGGTGCTGTTACTGCTACACATGCTATACATACTAGAACCACCGTTTAAGAACCACTGCTCTGTGGCTATGGCTAATACAGCTCCTCTCTCTCTCTCTCTCTCTCCTTCTCCAATCATCAATCTGTACTCCACCCACATATACCTGACACTCCAGCCTCATCTTTCACCATCCTCAGAACACTCCGTGCACTGTCATACTGAATGTCTTCACCCTGCCAAAGCCGATTTCCCGTCCACCTCACAGTTCTCCTCTCTCTAGCTTTCCCGTACTCTCTTAGAGTATTTTAACGATGATTCCACATACTGGGTTCATATCTGTGTTTTATATTATTGCTTTATTTTGATTGTTTTCAAGCCCTTCTCCTTCACTAGACTATGGGGTTTAGCCATACGGGGGCCATGTCTCATTTTTGTATTTCTGACAAGGTGTTTACGAAGAATAGATGCTTGGTGTATGTTAAATTTCTGTTTAAATTAAGCTTACTTAAGTTGTTTGTAAAAGGGTTAAATTATACGGGATATATAAACCTCCTGACATCTTATACAGTTCTTTTCACTCTGTTAGGATCTGCCCAAAAACCCTATCAAAGGGGCATTTCAACTCCTTTCAAGTACCACCTTATTCATTAGCTCCTGCATCCAACTTGCCTACACAGATGACTTCTGTCCCAGGATTTGCCGCCCATGCTCTTGTCTACATGCACCAGCCTTCTATCTGGTTTATACCTTTGCTACTTGAGATTCCGAAAGTTTTCTACCTCTCTGTTCACTTGTCTCTTGGCTTTTAATTCCTACCAGAAAAGCACAGCCATTTTGCTTGCTCTGATGTGTTGCACTGATTCCTGAATTTTGGAACTGGCTCTGACCACTAGACAATAGTCCATCCAGCTACAGTTACTACAATCTGGAGGGAGGGCCGTGTTTGCAATTGCCTCTCTCCCTTCCCTTTTCTCAAATGCTCTGGGTCAACACTTCTTCACTGGGCTCGATTTATTATTGAACCATTACTCAATATTTTTTTCATTCATTCTTTGACTCAGGGATGGCAGGAAACAAAGGGGTTGACATCATCTATTATATTTCTGCTTCAAGCTATTTATCATTTCACTCTGAAATCACAAAAGGGAAAAAATTCTAGGCAGAAAAAGAAAGAAATTTAAAAAATTCAATCACAACCCACCTGTGAAACATTGTTAATGACAGCCTCTCCAACTTACCATTAAGAGGGCAGCATAAGCTAGGGTTCAGAAAAGATGAATAACCCAACTCCTCTCTAATTATCCTGGAAGTATTCCAATTATGGAAATTATTGGCCATGAAAGATTGCACACCCTGTTTACTTTCAGGGTGAAATACATCTTCTTGAATTTGTAGATTATTTTTACTTTATAGGTTGGGTTAAAGTACAAGTGATAGTATATTTCCCCCATAAGCTAAATTAGCTCAAAACAACAAAGAAAAACGGTCAACTTCTAATGAACTAGATGCAAGTGATAATAGCTAAGCCATTATGTCATGTTTCAAATTAAAAGTTTTAACTGTACTTGGGCCAAATAAACTGACTTACAGAGAAGTTCCTTATTCTGAGAGATTATATTTCTCTTTATACACATACATAGTATAAGAAGCTTTATGTCATTTCAATTAAAAGAAATTGCTTGTAATTTATAATTTTAAGTAATTACTGGTAACAAACAAGAGAAATAGGTGATCTATGGCCTGTTAAACACTATCCTTTAGCACTAAAATGATTTTTTGATTCTGATTCTGGTCCAAGAATGGGCTGCTGTCTCAGTTTTTAAAAGTATAGAGGTATTGTTTTCCTCCACAAGAGAAATAAGACAATTTGAGGATACCACTCCAAAAAGGGGGAATAATAATGTCCAATAATGTTCAACTTCCAATATTCTTCTCAGTATTGAATGAGGAAATAAGTATGGAAATACTAACCAGTGCATAGCATATATGATTGGTGGCTAATAACTTTTAGATGTTTTATAATACTATTTTTGTAATTTGTGAATCCCAAAAGTACTTTAGATATCCAATGACTTTGCTCTCTGGAGTTAGAAACAGCCATAAATGACAATAAAGTGAAATTCTCCTTGCAGTGGTCCTGAAAAAAAGGTTGGAGCATGCTAAGTGCCCAGTTTCATACTGTCTGGTGTTGGAGGGGAGCTGGGGAAGTTTAGCACCTTGAAGCAGGTGCATTTCCACTATGAAAAAAAAGTCATATTCACTAGAGGAGGATTTATTACCAAGAGATGAAGCAAGTAGGAAATCACTCAAATCGCCACTGCAATAAATTGCATTTGGAAGCCCAGGGCCTTTCCTGAGGCCTCATGGTATGCAACAATGTTACTCATTCCCCCTGCACCATCTTTCCCTTTTGAAAGCCTTTTTTTTTTTTCCCTCTGAACCAGATTGAAACTATACTCACCTACTTCTCCCATGAATTCTGTTCTTTTTCTGCATTCTGACTCACACTCTTCCATTTTTAAATCCTTGACTATTTCACTATGTTCTATCTTGAGAACTCTGGCCTTCTTTATGCTCTTTCTCTTAAGAGAATTGAATCATTTTGGGGATGCAACTATTGCATTTATACGGAGGGTTCCCAAATATTACTGGCGTTCTAATTTCTCTCACGTTTTAAGTTTACATTTCTAGTTCTTCACTGAATAATTTTGATGTTGTATTGCTACGCCAAACTAACACAAAGAAAAAGACTTACCCTCTGTCATCCCTACTTCTCTCAATATTGTAAGAACTCAACTCGTATTTTAAACCTGAATTATCTTTGAATCTAAGTTCTGAATTTCACTTCCTAAATCCAAATCATGTTGCATAACCATCTGTAATACCATATATCTTTCTTTCTCATAGTTGATTTTTTTTGCAGACCTTCCTACTTGAGCTATTTTTGTAGACTCTCAACTACTTCAGACCGCTGGGCTTTTTCCCCAATTCTTTCTCTGCATAGACAGATTATGCCTTTTAAACCCTTTTTAATCTTATAATATCATTACTTGCTGAAAATCCTTCAATGATTCCAGATTTTTCAAACATCTGGGTCCACCAGGTGTACATCCAACATAATCTGATTCTATAACCTCCCTCCTTCTCACTTATCAGTACACCTCTGAAGCACTGAAAAGGAAGGATAAACCATTTTTGAGATACTTCATTTTTTGCCCAGGACACTACATCATAATTACTTATACACCCCTTCTTTAAAGACCCAACTGTTTCCATAAATACGAATTAGCACTATGTTGTCCATTAAATACCTCATTGTACAAATGAGGCATCTCAGTCTGTGTTATGGCCCATAAATGAATAAAGTAAAGCAATGGGAAGAAGCTAAGGGACTTTGAAATAGGCTAGTAGGTAGATCTTGAGTGACCTCCTTAGTGGAAAAAGAGTCTACGGCAAAGTCAAGTCTAGAACTCAGAATTCCTGACACACATTCTTAGTATCATTATAACTGGTTTATGAGTGTTTCACAATGAGAAATTCCTAGCTATTTTTACTTAATGGAACAAGAAGATATTTGTTAAAGCAACAACTTTGAAAGCCATAGGTTATTTGAATGTGTAAATTCTCTGTATCTGTGGAATAACTATGCCCACTCTTGAATATCTCTGATGTGCTCTGACATGGGAGTTGATGATACAGTGGTGAATGAAAAAGTGCTCATGGCCCTCAAGATGCTTTGTCTACAAGAAAAGATTTTCATTATTACGATAAAGTTTAGAAGTGAGAGAGGCCTTATGGGGATAGGTAGAAATAAGAGCTCAAGGTGCATAGAAGCAGTGCTTAATACCATTCTGTGGTTGGGGTGAGGCTAAAGGTTGGCAGTCCAGAAAGCCTTTTGAAAGGAACTGACACCGGAAGTGGGAATTCTATAGGAGTAAGTCAAGCTACAAAGAATAAGAGAAGAAAATATTCATGATTGAGGGAAACATGTGCAAAGACTCTAAAATCTAAAGGAAGACTTCCTGGTAGGTTTTCAAATCCTGATGAAGTCCAAACTGGCTGATGCTTAAGTGCAAGGGTAGCTGAGGCTGCAGACACAGGGAGTGGTTGAAGAACATTAACAGGGTTGGCCTTAATCCTGAGAGCAAAGAGAGGCCACTTGAAGGTTAAACAGTGAAGTGATATGAATGGTTATAAACTGGGGTAGGATCATTCCCTGGAGTTCAAGGTATCACAGGCATAAACTGTTTTCAATATCAATTTAAAAGTCTTCAACTTTGTTTTGTACTCTTTCTATAGAAAAACACACGCCTTCATGGTGAGGGCATCATGCCATTTTTCTTCTCCTCTTATCCTGTCATAACTATCCTTTTATGTCTTTACAACAAAAAGAGAAACATCACTCATCCATTCTGAATCTTGCTCTGGTGGGTTTTTCAGTGGCATCAAACAAATGGAAAATTCAAAATATTGGCTTTAGGGAAACGCCTCATATAAAGACATGATAAACTTACTTGTAGGGTTTGAGATTTTCTCTTATTTTAAAAAACTTTATTAAGGATAAAATATGTTACCAGAAATGAGGTGTTAGAATGTTTTAGAACATTTAGAGCAAAGGTGCTGGAGTAATGATAATTTGTACTTAAGAATTTTGTCCCTTTATTTTCTAACCTATTCATCAAAGAATGCAAACCTCGTGAAAAGGAAGACAATTTTGGTAAAAGACATCAATGAGGGTGCTTTGTTCTGACAACAACTCAAGGCAAAGTTCCCTGCCATATCTATTTTAGAACAGGAACATTCCAAACTGTAAAAAAGTATGTTAGGAATAAAGAATCTGCAATGAAATGTGCCCTCTGGTCATTTTCATTCTCCTGGGTGAGGAGAAAGAGCTTTCACAACACCAGTGAGAGAATTCTCATTCACTTGCACTTGAGTTGCATAATTTGCCCGATTTCAAAAGAAAAGTGTGGAAAATAATTGATTTATTTTCAAGAGATTTTGGTAGCTGAAAGTAACATACAAGAAACATTTTGCGTTTTTATTATATTTTATATATATATATATATATATATATATATATATATAAACACACACATACACACTTATATATGTATATGTCTGTATACACACACACATATATTTCAAACAGGGTCTCATTCTGTCAGCAAGGCATTTTTATATTTTTATTTAAGTTGTGGAGTACATTAGATACTTGCTTTTCCATTCTTGTAATACTTCACTAAGAAGAACATGTTTCAATTCCATGTAGGTAAATACAAAAGATGTAAAGTCTCCATCTTTTTATGGCTGAATAGTACTCCTTGATATACATATACCACAGTTTGTTTATCCATTCCTGGGTTGGTGGGCGCTTGGGTTGATTCCATATCTTGGCACTTGTGTTCATTTTTAAAATAAAATAAGCTCAAATTTTAATCCATCATGAAAGATAGGTACTTTCTAGATCAGCACTAGCTTTGGTCTTACACTTGGTCATTACATCTTTAGTCTTCTTTAAAATGTAAAACAAGTACGATATGATCTTATACTTAGAGAACCCCAAAGACTCAACCACAAGACTCCTAGAAGTCATCAGAAAATACAGTAATGTCTCTGGATATAAAATCAATGTCCACAAGTCAGTAGCCTTTGTATACGGCAGTAACAGTAAAGAT